>VYZU01074783.1:0-78012 GCA_013401355.1 Ceyx cyanopectus | reverse complement strand
CTCTGTGGACATAAAAGTTACCAGAACTCAAATCCAGAGCATAAGAATCTTCTAATCACAGAATTGAGGTAAGCAAATTAAAGACTGCATTCTAATTTTCTCAGGTAATTAAGCCACTTCTCTCATAGTACTTTTCCTCTCATCAAGTGTTTCTATTTTCTGGAGAAAACTGCTGTACTAGTATTCTCTGATGTAGGATCTTGTCTAAAATGGACAGGTAAAGTTGTATTAAAGAAGGCTGAATTAGGTTTTTTCAGGCATCTTTTCACTCTATAACTTACAGCTTTGACATCTTGAATTTTCACTCTTGGTAATACTTTTAACACATTACTTAGAATACAATACACAAACAATATGAAATTCCCTACTTCTAATTATTGTGTTCAGAAAGTAGTGAAATGAACGTGTTCATGAAGAAAGAGACCAAGTCTATTTGAGATCATCTAGATGATTTGTTTTTAAAGATTCCTATTTCTGTTGCTATATAGTGTCACACACTGTGAGGAGAGTTTGTAGTCACTGGTTGGCTTGGTTTTTGTTTATACACACCAGCTTGTTGATATTCTTTCTGCACATAAATGTTTGTGTGGGAAACACACAGAATGTGGATCATGTCACAGAGCGACCAGTCATTTGTGTCCATGTACATTTTGGTGTCCTGCATGAAGAAATTAGAAACAAATATTTGACAAAATTCTATGTAATCGAAATACTTCGCAAGTTTCTGTTTTTTTCTGACCAAGCTAAAGAAGGAATAAATACCTGACACTTGAAAATAGAGGCAGCATGATTTCATTGTTGTGTTACTTGAAAAAACTTCTCAAGGTTTTCTGTAGTGCTCTGAAAGATGTGGATCCCCATCTCACTGCTGGTGGCTTCCCAGCAGTTAACTCTTGTCAGGAGAGCTATTCCCAGCTGATTTCTCCCTGCAGTAATGCAGACAGACCCAAGACCTAGGGAAAAGAATACTGCTCTGCTCCATCTAATATTAGATGATATTAGAGCTGATATTAGAGTTAGAATTCAGATTGACAGCACTGTTCCTGGAGCTTTTGTGGCTGCCACCTCTGCAGTCCATGCAGCAGCTCTGCAGGATGAGGGCTGAACTCTGAGTGTCTGTGTGTGTGTCCAAGTGTGTGTCCGTGTGTGTTCCTGTTCACCAACACAGCCACAGCTTGCAAGAGCAGCTCTATTACTCCTCAGATTCTTTAGAGTGCCCCAGGGGTGCAGCTTTTGATTACCTACAGGCACTTATCTTAAACACGTGGATTAAAAGATGACTAAAGAGGTATTTGGGCAATTTTGCTTTTGTTTTTATTTAAGCAGGGGAAAGAAAAGGAGGGCGGGGGCGGGGTAATTTCCCTCAATTGCATGACCTCATGGACCATATTTCATGTTCTTCATTGAAATGTGGTTAAAATAATCTTGTATTTAACCGGTTCCAAACCTTCAAGCAGCATCATGGGGGTTTTTTGTTTATTTTTTTTTCATGTCAACTTAAAAGGCTTGGTTTTGGATGTATTTATCAAATACTCACATATACAAGATATTCATCACTAACTAATATGAGCACTGTAATTCATATAAAATAATTACAGCATTTTGAGTTTTAGAGGAGCTGGTATTGCTTCCTTAGCTCTTCTAAAAAATCTACTCCCCAAAGGACAAAATGTGATCTGTTAATACGTACGGGTGATTATTTTTTTAACTGCTGATGCCGGTGAATATGGAACCTTTCTAGGTTGTAGATGGTCTGGTAGTCGGCTTGAAGTTCTAAGTGTAGAATTTTCTAACATCTAAAAAGCAATATTAATTCCCCTCTGTGTATAGTAGAGGGTATAATGTATTTTCTTTTGGAGATTTCACATTTCCTGCGATCCTGCAATAGCAACACTTGAACTTGTTAGGTATATTTAGAATAATTGATAACACACGGATAAAAAAATTTCTTGGACTGGTTTACACAACTTAATAAAAATAATTCATCTTGCATCACTGAAGCTTCAGCAGCTTTCTTGCTTTTTTAGAATCCAGCAGGTTTGAGATAATACATTCCCAGAGGAAGTTTACCCTCTTGTTGCATCGCAATTGTAGAACAGACTTTTCATGTGCAAAGGCTTGTAAAAGGAAAAATTGAGCTAATTCAATAATGTATACATTTCTCCCAAACTAAGATGGGGTATTTTTAATCGATTTTCTACTATATATTTTATTCAGCCTTATTCAAAAGTATCTAGCTGTTTAACACGGTTGATATAAAAGGTTTGCTATGCAGGTCTGGAACTGCAGGGAAATGATTGGCTGCTTTTAAACGTATTAAGTGTAGTCAGTTTGCTTTTTATAAATGAAATAAAAGAGCTACTTAAAAAACTTTCAATTCTTCTCCATGATCAGTCTATTGTCACATGCATTTGGCATTCATTATCCCTTAGCCCCAGGCGCCTCCAGTCTTGTACTCAGGCCAGCAGTAATTTGGTTTATAGAGATCATATGGCAGGGAAACAGACCTTGAAAGACAGAACTCTAAGAAGCATATTTGATGAATTTCCTATGATTTGAGTCTGGGTTTATTCTTTCCTGTTGTGGAGCAGACACCCTCCAGCACACGTGCTGAGGCCCGATGCGCCGAGCAAGGGGCCAATTAAATGACAATACGGGCACTGTTTTTCACACATCTCGGGTTGCATTTCCTACCAGAAAAGGGAAGGGACGATGGGAGGGGGAGAAGAGGAAGAAAAGGGGGGGGACCTTGTAAAGAATCCAAATATGGGCAGGAAACCACACAGAGTGAAGGTTGCCTTTGTCATTAACAATTAATGTAACCAGGAAGGCTGGCAAAAGCTGTGGTGTGGCTGGTAGCTGCAGTGGTGCAGGCAGCTCGGCGTGGCTCCTGTCTGCCCTTCTTCCCAGCAAGCCTGGCCTCCTGCTGCACTCAGCTCCTGAGGCCTCTGCTGCTCCAGCATGGGCACCAGCAGCTCTTGTGCTTACACTCACATTGGGTCCCAGCCCTTAGCTGAGCGTGCCCAAGGTGCAGCTGGCAGAAATGCATCCAGAACTACAGCCAGATGGTTTTCTGCCATCAGCCCCGACCCTCTTGCTCTGCCTGCTGAAGTCCCTTGTGGCTTTACAGGCTGCAGGGAGACCTGATGCTCTGGGATGGCAGCTGAGATGTTCTGACAGAAATCACTGAGGCTGGATTTGATACCCTTTCTTACATTCAGCAACACTCACGGACACCTATGGCATGCCTTGGGTAGGAAGCTAGTAACCACTGTGTTGAGCAGATACAGGTACTTACTCTTCCTTCTGAGGGTCCCTGGCACAGCCTTTACACCTGAGCCACAGCCCAGACACGTGTGCACACATGGAGGGAAAATGTTACTCTGGATTTGACTTTAAGGTCCTAATTTCTTTGATGATGTCCAGAGACTGGCCAGGTCCCTGTGGTTTTCTCTGATTGATTTTAATTCCTTTTCCTCTCCTCACTTCTCCTTTCCTCTTTTTTTTCCCCTTCTCTTCCCTGAACCCCCACCTTTTCGTAGTAGTTTATAAATGCCACTTTTCATTAATGTGACCAAAATGTCATCAAGTAGTTTAATGCTCTTTAATGTCCTTGTATCGTTTACGTTTTTTGAACAGTGTGGAAATGAATCCCATCTGTGGGTTTGCTAACATCAAAAAAGTTTGACAGGCTATTTAGACGTGCTACTTCACATTGCATTAGCTTGTACAATGTCAGAGAGGCAGGAGGCAGGGGGAGGCCAGACTGCACCACCTCTCCTGACCCCTCCTAGACCTGCTCTGAGAGTGACACATCACTTACCTCGGGAAAATCAAAGTCAATTGTGAAGTCCCTAGGCCTGGATGGGAGCCCAGAGGCCCTAGGAAAAGTGTGAAGCCTAAATAAAATAAGGCCAAATCATGCTGTAAAAAGAAGAAAACCAAATCAAACCCATCCTCTCTTGCTGCTGCCAAGGAATCCTCACGGTACCAGTCCAGCAGGGGGATGTGCTCTGTTGGCTGTGGGGCCATTCTTACTTGTAACAGGACTTTCTCTAGTTCTTAGGGGGGTTCAGCTCTCCCAAAGTCATCTGGTCACATTTTTCAGGTTTGGGGTTTTTCTTTGCTGCTTTTTTTTTGTCCTTGTGTATCAGCCAACCACAAAATGCTGCTTGTAAAGCAGGTGATACCATGCTAGCTTGAGTCCTGTCCCCATCCTTGGAAGGGATTGCCACGCTCTCTTTTCTACAGCCACACTTGTGAGGGGCTGTGTAAAGCATGTGTGCACCCCCCTGCAGTGTTCCAGCAAGTTAATACAGATTCAGAAAGTATCATCTCATCTTTTTTGACCCCTATGGGTGTTAATGGCTCCTCCACAAGGCTCCTGGCTTTAGGTTACTCCAGTGTGTGATGGGTGCATTTTCAATTTCTCTGCCTTTGTGCCACGAAAGTGACGTGCCCCCCTTTTAAGGCATTTACTGTAAAAAGAGATGGGGCTTTTTAGTTCAGGAAAACAAAAGCTTCTGTTCTTCCTGAGACACAGGGAACAGCAGAGAGTGCATTTTAACTGTTAATCATTATGGATAAATGGATAATAATTTCCACCTCTGAGTGCACTAGGATTTATTTGCCAGTTTTTTAAACCCTCCCCCATAGTGCATTTGCATACACAAATATAATTTAATTTTAAGTAAGAATGTAAATAAATAACCTTGAATAGCGGCATCAAGTTTTCAAAGCTAAGGTAATCTTTTATAAGCATGAAATAAAAATGCCTTTATGGTAATTACTGTAAGTGCACAAGTCCTTTAGTCTTTGAAGAAGTGGGTTTGTGTGAGGTAACATGCAGTTGTGTTAGCTGGGTCACACTCAGAGGAAACCACAAAGGATGGAAACAGTAAACAGGGCACCTTCTTACACTTAAATTGACAGGACTGTGATAATTTCACCAAAGGCAGGATGAAATTGGCACCATTTCATGCCCTGATCTCAGCACTATTTACACAGTCGGGATCAAAATACGAAGGAGAAGACAATCAAGGTTACACTGAAATTCATTTAGCAAACACATGCGTTTGAGATGTGATTCTAATTGTTTGATCCTGTGGGTTTTATGCTAAATGTGGATAAGTAGGGTGGACATTTAACATTTTTGAAGGTAATTTCAAAAGAAGCACATGGATTAAACATTTCATAGGAGACAAGGAAAGAAACACTGAAGTTTATTTAGAAGCATTTTCCAACTAGCAAAATCTATTTTTTTCACTCATGATGCCTCGTGTTCTTTTGCTTTTTTGGAATCCAAAACCTAACCGGGGTCTGTTCTAGGAAGAATTAACCAAGCAGTCCCAAAGCTGCAATTCTGGCCAAGAGCACCCTGGCCAGCATCAGGAACAGTGTGGCTGCAGGAGCAGGGAAGTGATCACTCCCCTCTGTTCAGCACTGGGGAGGCTGCACCTTGCATTCTGTGTTCAGTTTTGGGCTCTCACTGCAAGGAAGACATTGAGGTGCTGGAGTGTGGCCAAAGAAGGGCAGTGAGGATGGTGAAAGGTTGGGAGAGCAAGGTTTATGAGGAGCAGCTGAGAGATCTGGGGTTGTTTAGCTGGAGAAAGCCCATGGGAGACCTTACCACACTCTACAGACCCCTGAAAGGAGGTAACAAGTGGTAGGACAGGAGGGAAGGGCCTCAAGGTGTGCCTAGGGAGGTTTAGGTTGGGTATTAGGAAAATCTTCACTGAAAGGTTTGTGAAGCAGTAGAAGAGGGTGACCAGGGAGGTGGTGGAGTCACCATCCCTGGAGGTATTCAAAGGATGTGTAGATGAGGTACTGAGGGGTGTGATGTAGTGGTGGAATTGGCAGTGCTGGATGAATGCTTGGATTTGATGATCTTACAGGTCTTTGCTGAGTGAAACAGTTGTATGATTCTGTAAGACAGCTGTGGGCCTTCAAAGAAAGTGTAGTAGGCAAATTATGGGTGTGCTATTACACACACACACACACACACACACACACACACGCACATGCACACAGACAAAACTCCTGTACAGAGCAGATAGAATCCTTTAAAATACTAACCCAACTATCAAGAAATCTCAGAAACTACCACTGGACAAAAAAAATGAATGCTGCCTTCATTCCCACTTCCCCTCGATCATCTTTTGTTCAGAATAAACAACCTTTTGGGATTATTTTTTTTCTTCTTTCATCCCAACTGTGGCACCATTGACTAATGTTCCTCTTGTGACCCGTGACAGGCCTTTGGCTTGGTTTTGGCCCCACTGGTGTGGCTGCTGCTAGCAGCTCCATGCTGCACTGCAACTGTGGTGCCTGCAGCTTCTCCTAGGTAGGCTCAGCTTGTGCTATGGCCTCAGGTGAGACAAGGTGATGTTGAAGTGTTTGTGGCATTAAAGAGTTCTTGTGATGAATGCACTTGCTGGGAGTTGAATGTTGTAGAGAAAAAGTCACAAATGAAATGTTATTCTCATTGAGAAGTACTTCAGAATCTTCTCATTAGATGTTACACAGTGCTGATTTTAAGCCCTGTTCTATCAGAAATGACAAAGTGAAGTCATCATGCCTTGCCTCCTCTAGAATAGCAACACTGACTGGGTATGTGGCATAAACTAGAGCTGCTTGGGAGCAGTGAGAGGCAAATGCATGGTGCCCTCTCCATAGTCTGTTTCTGTAAATATAGACTACTCATTTTTGCACCAATTGATGATTCCTACTGATGCAGGATACAGTTATACCTACTGTGAGTGTTTTAAATGAATATTTTCATTAAGCACACTCATCCAAATGCTTTCTTTTGTGGAATCAGTAACAGGTATCTTGTTACAGAAAACTGTGGAGGAAGAATAATTCTACTTAACTGTTTTTACTGTAATAGTGAAATTTTTGTTGATAGGCCTAGAGTTATCTCCATTTTTCACTTGTTTGCCTTCTACTGGTTTGGTTTATTTTGTTAATGTGCCACAGCATCCAAGCTTATGATTTATTTTCACATAGTTAGCAAAATATTGTGCTAGGTGTGAGTGCCCAGTAAAGGATATAACAATGAGGTTATATAAGTGAACTGGAACCCTAGAATAATCAGGAGTTATTATAAGAATAAAGCAGTCATCAACTGCCAGTCTGACCTTTTAAAAGTTTTAAAAATTATTTGTATCCTGTATATCTGCAACAGCAGATAATATTTCTGTGATGACAGTGAGATATAATAACTTATTACAGCCTTGTAGCAGTAAAGTTTTTCACATTATTTTATACTTAAAAATGTTTATCCTGTTTGATTTAATCAAGTTAATGTGATCTGACCCTATCATGCCATGTAATTGATGGAGTTAACATGGGACACATTAATGGTGCTTGAAGCCCAAGTTGAGGAGTTATTTTTCAAACAAAACACAAAATAAACTCAGAGCTGAGTGAGGTTCTACAGTGCACTGAGTCCAGTGCCTCCCCTTTACCCTGCAGCTGCATGTGGATGCACAGGAAGCCTTCAGTCCAGCACTGACTTTGCACTCCTTGCATGGCCACAAAAATGCTCCTTAGTGCTACTGAATATTTGAGACTTCCAGTAAAAGATCAAAAGATTTTTTATACATGTATGTCTGTGCACATGCACCATGAAAAGAAAGCAGACCACAGCTATGTCTGTTAGTATCTCTGACGTACACATTCTGGAGAGCTGCAGAACACTGCTAGGGAAAATCCCACAGTGGGCCTAGGAAGCACCTGGTACCCAGAGAAGCAGAGAGCTGTGTGTGCTTTCTGTAAAGCTCTCCCAACACAGCTATCCTAACCCCACAGATGCTTGGATGGCCCTGAACACTGCAGTGTCAAGGCTGACAGCAGTACCAACAACACAAAGCTGTTGAAACTCAGTGTATGTTGCTGGAATGCTACTGGGGGGGTGGCTCTTGGCCCAGCTGGCTAAACACCTCATTTCCATCACAATACAAACACCTATGGCATTTCAGCAAGACCCAGGACTGTTGGGGAACTTCAACAGTATCTTAAGGGGAATTAGATTCATATTGAAAGGTACCCTTGAAGTCTTAAAATGCACTGGTTCTTATTTTGAGTTATATGCTCTAATAAAGCTGTCAGCATTTTGGCTTCCCTTTTTAGCAAAACTTTCAGAATCCCTGTGAACTGGTCTGAATTCATTTTGGGTTGGAGCTTCTCTCCCAGTCCCAGCAGGGGTAGCAGGCTGTGATTCATAACATGCCCGAGCTGAAGTCTCCTGCTCCTCCTTGGGCTCGTCGGTTTACCTGAATGGTTTTCTTTCTTGTAAAACACCATAAAAAGACACTTGATTTATGGAATTCTTGACAGGATTCCACGGTCAGTATTAGATTTCCTCTCTACAACACAAATGGAGCTGTAAAACTGCCCCTGGAAGCAGTTGGGTATTGTGAACAGGGATGTCTAAGGCATGGAGACATCAGGAAGCACTCTGGAGCTGCCGGGTTTGATCTGCACGCTCTCTGGGCAGGAGGGAGTGTGCCTTCTCCCCCCTCTCTGGCTGTTCAGCCAAATCCCTGTGACTTCAACAAAAACCAGCCTGGCCCTATTTTAGAAAAGCAGCTAACATGCATAGCAGAAACCTGGCCAAACTCTGTGCTTTCGTAAGGTAAAATTTCCACTAATGAAACGGGTCCTTCTTCCTGAAACCGATAAATCCAAACATTGCAAATCTCTGCTCTTTTAAGGGCTCAAATGTCTTTTTGTTTTCCCCTTCAGTTCTGGCTATTGCTAGTGGATAAGGCTGTCTCTGAAAATGAAGTGATTGATTTCATTTTAGACCACAGCATTTCTCTTTCCCTTAGACCTGTGACCATACAATATGATGGCATTTCAATAGCCTCTCCTCTGTCTGTGGGGTTTTTTTTTAAGAGGCTATGCATCCTTGTATTATAGAAATAATTACAGCTGCATCACTGGAACTGTAATGTTACTAGCCTCGTGCAACCCAAATGTTAGCAGTGCTCTAAAAAAGGGCAGATAGACATCTGCCTTTGAGTTCTAACTGCTTGGAAAAGTTTGGAATAAATGCGAGTGTTTCCCCCCCTTGAGGAGCACGATGTGAGTGCTGGTACAGTACTTGTTTTGTTTCAATACAAGACCTGCACTGTAAGCCTTTGGTGGCTGAAAGGTAAATTACATTCATGCAAAACAAAACTGATGAACTACTGAAAGCTGTAGCTGCTGAAATAAATTCCTGTGTGCTAAATTTATGAGAACTATGTGCTGTGCACACCGCAGTACAGTCACCTGCAGAGTCAACTTTCAAACGACTTTCATGACCAAAATAAGTAGCAATATTGTGAGAACAAGGTCTGCCAGTGATGAGTAGAAAGGCACAGTTTTTGTTGTTGGAAATATTGATGCTCATGAGCATCTCTTAAACCCTGTGTGGATCAAGGGGCAGTGCTTGTGTGTTGCCTTTCATTGGCTTGTCATTGCTGGCAGATCAGCAGTACCAGGGCTGAAGGGCTCAGTGGAAGAGGTACCTACTGAATTAACAGACTTGATCTTCAACTTTAGGGCTTCAGCACCAAGCTTTCCTCCTGCAGCCTGCCTCTGCTTTGTCCTTTATGAATGTACATGGTTCTTCAACTGCTCTGGCTTCTCTGTTTTCACTTACAGAATAAGGAGGCTGAAGAATGCTCCATGTCTTGCTTGCTTTGCACAACCTTCTGCAGTACAGAAAATATGGAACAGGAAGATGCTAATTTAATGTTTTCTCAAGGTTCTCACATACAATTCAGTGTGATGCTAAAGTGCATTTATTGTACCTCACACTCTAAACAATAAGACAGCAAGTGTTGTTCTTCCAGATCATGACCATTCACTAGTTGTCTCAGGTCATTTCTGATTTCATGTTCTGAAGGCAGTGAGTCCTGAAGAGACATGCTACTGGTTGAGAAGTAACTGTTCAAGAGCAGCCACTTCAGATGTGATGTTCTGTATAACTGGTAGAAAAAGATAAACTAGAGACAGCCAAAACAAGCTGAAAAGAGAGAAAGAAGGTCTCCCTACCACTGGGCACCCATTAAGTGAACAGAATTGTTCTTAGTAACTGTCAGCCCACAAAAACAAAAAGGATTTTTATTTTTATTATTTTTAAAGATTAATGACAAACCCTTTCCCTTCTTCACATTAAAAAATAAAGGCTGTGCTGGAGTCCCATTAAGGGACTGCTTTAGAGCCTCGTTCTCTGAGGCACTTACATTGTTTAAATTTTAATTTCTAGTCTGAAATTTTTATTTGAAACAGTACTTATAAACAAAAAAAACAAACCCAAAACAAAACCAATTCTCATCGTTTCTACTCCTGCAAAATCTGTTAAGCTTTTACTTGCCCAGGGTGTTCTCTGCCAGCTCCCCAAGGCACCATTCCCCTTCTCTTGCCCCCCAGGCAGTGCAGTGCCGTGGGAAAGCTCTCTGCTCCAGGGTGCCCATCTCTCTGGCTAGCAGTAGAACACAACAACATGAGGGCAAGTCACAGGGCACCCAACCAGGCAGCATCACAAAGAAATTACTGTCACACACCACACTGTTTGGGGAAGTTTCTGATATGGATGCAAAGCTGGGAGAAGGGACTGCAAGCAGGAGTTTATTCTGGGAGTCTCCACCTCTTTTATGGCTGCAAAGTATGGTTTTCTCCATAATTAGAAATTACTCAGAAAGTAATTTTTTGGTCTATGATTTATTCATTATGAATATCTAGTCTGTACAAATTGATATTTAAGCTGTTTTAAGTAAAGAAATAGGTCAGACATTACAATTCTGTTTCCTAATTGGATGCAAGAAATCTCAGAATTAAGTTTTTAATGTGAAGAAAATGCTGCTAAATGTGTGAATGCAGTGCAGAGTATCAGCAAAAGGGGGCCCTGAACCCTCCACTCCTGCTGTTTGTTAGCTGGATCAAACTCTGAGCTCATGCTTAGGTGGACACTGCTGTTCTTGACTAGCCTGCTAGAATGTTCATGAAAATCCCACCAAGTGAACAAAAACAAAGCCAAAATAGAATTAGATGCAGTGTGTACACTGGTAAGAAAAGAATCCCTCCCTTTGGAATTTATATCCAATGGCTAGGGCAGTGGAAGTACATTTATTACTCTTGTCTGCATTGTGCAAAGCTCCCCAAAATGAGAGTTAGATTTACAGTGCACAAATTAACATTTAAACACAAATTTAATTGTAATTTACTGCTGAAGATGAGCTTAACTGAATAAGATCCATATGGCCTCCCAGAGAACTGGATGCATCTCTTGGTTCCCATTCCAGTACCTCTATGGAATCTAGCTCAGGTTTCTGACACCCTTCATCTGCAGAGCTCAGGCCACGAGGCAGCTGGGTCTAATTCTGCACTCAGGAGGGAAGCTGGATGACACAGGCAGCTGCTGTGCTGGGTTTCAGCATCTCCTGCCTTTCACTGCAATGGGAACTGGAGACACTGCCACTGCTCTCTGCTTCACACCTCTTGCTTGCACCTAGTCCTAGTGGGGTGCTGTGACTGAGAAAAGGAAAGCTGATAGTTCAAAAATATTTAAAATAAAATATGAAAATGCATTATTTTCTTCTGTTCTTACCCAAGACATTCTTTAGGCTCAGGGTTTTTAAAATGACTTCAGAAACAAAAGCTACAACTTTGGTTGCAAAGTTCTTGCCAATTCCTTTTGTTGGTTCAACATCCCCCATAGTTTTGATATATTTACATGATTTTCCCTTCTTGAAGGGAGTCTTTAGAGAACTTGCAGCAAGCAGGTATTTTACCACCCAATAGACACTTATCTGGATGACTGAAAACTTCACAGAAAAATCAAAACAAAACCCCAACCACAAAAAAATGTGCTTGGATTCAAGCGAGCAGGTTGGGTTTGAAGTCTGCAGATGGTCTCCTGTATATCTGTGTTTCTGCTGTTGAACACAGATAGGGCAAAAATTCTTAGTGCATTGGCATTGCTCTTCAATTGAATGGAGTCCCTGGAGCACATTTTTTGGGTTCTCATCAGAAACACCTTATTGTCTAATGTTATTTTTCACAGGCACTGTGCTATTCAACAACAAGACTGTAAGCAGTGCTCTACTCATAGTTACATTAATGCCAAGAGTCCAAATTAGCAAATGAATACCCATTTTCTCAAAGAAACCTGTTTGTCATTTCAGTTTTATGTTTTCAGGTGCAGCTGTTGGAGGGCTCAGCACAAACACAACCACCAGTGAACCATCAGCACTTGGACCTGCATGGAAGTGACTCCCTGTGTTGAAGGATCCCTGAGTGTGCACTCACAGCTAGATCCTGGAGTTGTGTGTGGAAGGGAAGAGGATCAGTGACACTCTGAGCTGGAGCTGGCTGGAATGAGGTGAGCACAGGGACAACACACTGCTTGCATTCTGTGCTACCACTGCATGGCCCTGAGTATCTGTCCCTTTGTAACACTTCATTGCCTAGCTAGAATGGAATACTTCCCAATTAATGGCATGATTTTGGAATGAGCCCTGTATTCTTCCTCCTCTAAATCAAAATGCAGCTATGGTATAAAGCTGAAACCATGAGAGCTGGAGGAAATACTGCAGATGCTCTTAAAAAACTTCATTTTAAAAGCCATTTGTAATGATGCTGTGCCTTGTAGGATTCTCCACACTCTGCTCCCAGTGGTGTCAATGCCAAGTGGTACTGGGAATTCACTGATCACCTGAGGAGTCAGAATTTCTGCCTCCTGCCTGGGGTTTAATTCCAAACAAGCTGAATTTTTCCTCCTGCCTTCCCCTTTCTTCAGAGGACTTCCTGGAAGAGGGCCCAGCAGAGGAAGCTGTTGAGGGGTCAGGGTTCCTGCTCTTCTGGATGGACTGAGCATCATGGATTTCCTTCATGCCCTTCCCTGGGTGTAACATTTCCCCTGGCCCACTATGTGTTCTCTCAACAATGGATGTAGCAGGAAAGCTCTGGGGATTTTACTCTTTAACAAGCATCTCAAAAATAATTGTGATAGCTTTAGCTCTCTTTAGAACCCAGTGAGCTTATCTGATTAGGTACATTCATTGACTTCTGATAAGCTATAGCATAAAGTCACTATGCTATCCATCCTGGATAAATAAGGAACTGTTCTAATGTACAGCCACCAATACAGAAAATGTATTGGAAATGAATAGAAATGTAAACAGAGATAATTCTTAATGTTGTTACATCTTGTGGCTATCTTAGGACTGGAACGTTGTCTATTTTCAGCACATAAATTTTCTAAAAAAAAAGAATTTGTGATGCTCTGCTCTCCACTGGCTTGTAGTATCCTCTGCTTCTATTCTCTCTAATTGGCACTTACAGGTTTGGGCCTTAAAAATGGCATGAGAACGAATTAATGTGATGTGTTCTAAGCTTCTGGTCTTATCACAGTTTAATTACAAGAATAAATTAATTTTGAACTTTTTTATATTCTTAAAACCCCCTTACTTTGGGAACCAAAAAGGATGATCGTGGCATTCTCATTACATCTCAAGATTGCCATGAGAAATAAAATAATTAATATCTGTGGTTATTCTTTATCATTAGGCTTTGTCCTAAGAATGGATTAATGAGAATATTCAATGAGAATCAGAACATCCTGGCAGTCACTTCTGTGAAAACTCATTCTTGTGTCAGAGGCTGTAATGAAGACTGAAAGAAGCACACAATTAACTCTCAGCAACCCTAAGGTTGTGAGGAAACACTTCAGCATTCTGGGCTGGTGAACAGGACCAGAGGAAGAGAAGAAGAAGGAACATAATTCAAGTCAGAGCATTTAAAGTCTGCACTGGAAAGCCTTTGTTTGACACTGTGGCATTTGATAACCACACTGCTTCTTACTGACCACACTTTTCAGTCCATTAGTGGTCTCTTTTCACCTCTCCTTCCCAGATCTTTCTTCCAAAAACCAATAGCATATCAACTCTGATTTTCTCCACCTCTTCCAGGTAAGAGAAATAAACCACAAAACTACTGTTTGTGTTCCACAACAAAGGCTAAGATATAAAAACATCCTAGAACAAGAGAACTTGTGTGTGTTCCTTGGGTATTCTTTGCTCAGTGCTTGAGCACACAGCAGTGGTGGTGCTGACCCTCACAGGGGGTGCTCATGCCATGAGGAGGAGACCCCAGCACAGGGGACAAGGCAGTGTAGCTGATGAGCTCAGTGTTGTGCAAGGCCTCGTGTCACACGTCTCGTGGGTGTCATTTCTGTTCCTGCAGTTGTGCCAAGTGCTGCTGGTTTTGAATGGCAGTTGATAGCAAATAATCTAGAGTAGCAAGAAATTAAATGAGCACGTTTCCTTGAAAAATGTTTAAAATGGGTGCTTTGCTTTTGATTAATAATTAATGTTACTTAGTTTCTGTAGGCTTAAAAGAATTATTACAGAAGTGTGTCTGCTCCATTATACTTTAGGTTGTGTCAGGTTTTCCATTATTAAGCCCTGTATTTTTAGTTTGTTTGGTAAGGTGGCTATAAAAATTGATTCCAGCCGTGAAATTGCCAGGAAAAGATCTCAGTTTAGCAGAGACTTAAAAAAATTATTTTAATTTTTAAATAGCTGAGCTATTTGATGGCTAGCAGGGGGAATGGAAGGCTGGGATAACTCTGCCCAGAGAGAGCACCAGTGACCAGAGCCTGGCTCTCTCACAGAATGCTTGTCTCCTGTCACAGGAGTGCTGCCAGCTGATGAGTAGGAGAAGGGAAGACTGCACAACCTTAATGAACACACAATTCAGTATCAGAGTAAAGCAGATCTTGCTGTAGTTCTTCTTATGGGGCTGATACAGGGCTCAGAGCTGAAGCAAATCCCACAGATGCTCTTAGTGCTGTCCTGACAACACGTGCACCATCCCCAAGGAATGCAGCACCCAGGGAGAGGCTGAGGCAGAGAACATGAGTGGAAATAGACATCTGATTAAATGTAGGTAAAAACACTGACTGTGAGTGTGGCCCAGGGAGGTTATGGAGCCTTTAGGCTTGCAGGAATGAGAAGCCCAACTGGACATGGTCCTGGGCAATCTCCTAGTGGGTCTCAACAATTGCTCTGTTCTTTCATCCAGCAGGAGCTCATAAAGGCTCCTGGCAGAACACTGACAGTTGCTTAGAGCCCTGAAGATATATAGTGTTGTGCTACCTGAAGGTCTCCTTTGCTTCCCTTCTGGGCCTGTCTGCTGTGCAAAAATATGAGCCTTTTAAAGCCTTTTAAACTGGACCCAAATCCTTGTAGGAATAAACCCAAACCACAGCACAAGATGACCTTTGAAAGCTGAAAGCTCCTTAGACCTCAGCAGAACTGGTGAGTGTATTTTGACACACAACCTCCTTTTGATTTCTTCACTTACATTGTAAAAATAAAACTACTGGTAAAACTAATCACCTTCTCTTTCTCACAAGCCCCTCGTTTTTAAATTCTGGAATAGCACATGGAGACAGTGCTGCAAGTGAGCTTGTGTGTGTGCATTAAACTGATACTTTTAATTAATGAAGACACCTTGGGGCATTAACCTCATCTTGAAATCACAGTATAAAAATTTAAATACATGTATAATGTGTGTGAATAGTTGCCACTGAAATCTGTAAGAGGAGCCAGTGAAATATCCACTGCACTCTTACTTAAGAAATAATTTTTTTAAATTACTGTGGTAAGTGTCTCAGCACAATAGCTCTGTCAAAAAAGTCATAATGTGTGGGATTTTTTTAACTGAAGCTTCCTTTTCATTGTTTCCCTCATGCATACAGGTGAGAAATGTTCGTTTGTGTGCTTGTGCAGCATTTAGTGCAAAAGAACACAAGTGCTCAGGGCATCTATGCTCTACCTTGATTTGTAGACTAGTGAATAGTAACTGGCATGCCTAACACAAGATAATCACAGAGAGAATCACACATTGAACTGAGGACTGTAACTCGTATTTGTATTTAACACAGGCCATTCAGCTCCTCTGCCAGCTTGAAGAATTCCTATCAGCCTTAGGATCCAAGCTCTCTGTGCAACACAAGGACTGAGCTAAGTAGCAAGGAGTAAAATCCCTGAAGAATGACAGTCAGTTGTGGGAACAAGGGGAGGAAGGTGGATAAAATTGGCCTGGCCAGTTAAAATCAAGAATGACCATGCCTTTAGTCCTGCCCCTTGAACCAACCCTTCCTAACTCTGCTGCATTTCAGCTGCTGGAATACCATTTTCTCTGAAAGGCAATGAGGGAGCCCTGTTCAGTCACCCACCAGGAAAAGGCCTTTGCAGAAGTAATGATTTCTAAAGTGAAGAAGAGCTGGAGCCTGGGCCCTCACTAAATGCTCTAAATAACAGGCAACAGAAGCCACATGTCATCTTTTCTTTGGCTCGTGGGTTGTACAGTGGGCAGTGGAAATCACATCTCCTCTGAGCTGGAGTCACCTTATACACAGCTCCAAATTTGCTGTGTCACCCACCAGGTTGCTGGGAGCTGAGTCTGGACACATGTGTTAGTTTCACGTGGTTGTTTAGAAATCTTTCCCATCCTATCTGCAAATACCTTCCCAGGCATTGCTGACAGAAATGGGAATTTCTGAGAAGTGGTCTAAGGACACAGTACTGAATGCAGAACCTGTTCCAGTGCCCTGCTGGGATCAAAATTATTAAAGAAAAAATGAGTTAACTCATTTCCTGGAAGGAAAAATATTGTCTAGCACTAGTGTAATTAAGAATAAAACTGAAATTTCAGTTTTCAGAACTTTGTATTTCAGTTTATTGTACATTCTTCAGTCAGTGGCATTCTGGTGAGTGTGATGAAAATCTTGCCTCCTAAAAGAGCACGAGGGTGAAGAGTAACTGCAACTCTTCTTTTTCCACAGTTTTTCAAGTCTGAATGCTCACAGGCCTGAACAGTTGGGTACAATCCCAGTGTGAACACACAAGATAATACTGTTAATACTATCAAAATGTGACATTTTGTTGTTTCTGGTTTTATTTATAGATCCTGCCTGCTCTGCAGATGTTCCTTATTACACAAGTAACTAGAAGCTGAAATATAGCAAGGAAGAAGAGAACAGTATTACTATTTTAACTTATTCTCCAAGTTGCATCCATCATCCCTAGCAGTGAGTGTACATCTGCCTGGTACAAATCCAGTCCAAGGTAACACTAGTCCTGTTAGCAAACCCAGCAGGCTGGTGGTGTTAGTCACAGACCAGCAGACTTCTGTTATTCCTGACTGTGGTATTGCTGTGTGCTAAAACCAACCCCAACCCATAAATCTCAGTATTTCCAAATCAACAAATACAAGATTGGTGGAAGCTGGGGGGAGAGGTGACTCTCTTGGTACAGAGGTGCTTGGAGAACAAAAAATTCTAATGAGAAATGAATACATGCAGATACATTCACTTGTGAAGGTTTCTGCATAGGATTGTAAAGGGCAGAGCTTCCCACTTGCCTTATTTTGTGCAATAAACCCCTGTAGCTCTAGATGGGAATGGAGCATTTTGTTCACAGCCATTACCAGCTGGACCATAGGGGTCAGTCCTTATTAAATGAGAACAAAAATAGGAGACTTGCTACCCATAAATTGGCACCATTGCTTCCCACCCTGATAGTGCATCAGTACCAAACTGCCCTGTTGTGCACAAGCACCTGCTCAACTCCCTCACTACTGGAGCCTTTCAAGGGAAGGATTAGAGGCAAGTGGGGAGGGCCAAAGGAGGGGACAGCTGGCCAGTTTCTGCACTGTGCATGCCTCTGGGCTTCAGGGTGATACCCAGTTCAGCATTCTAAACTGGTAGCTAGGGAATAATTGCCTTTTTCTTCAATAAATTAGGGTCCTTTTGGCCTAGTGGTTTGAGAAATATGGAGGAAAATCTCTGTACCTCCACAGCTATCACATCAGCTTGGGGATAGGCTCTTCAAACTCAAGTTATGCAATTCTGGTTCTTACTTAGCAAATACTCTTCAAAACCACTATCAATGTCAATCAAAGAGCACTCAAATCAAACTGAAAGTGATCTTAGTTTGTGGTTCTGAGATGTCCATTGGAATGCCAAGTGCTGGGCTGTTTGGGGGGGGTTTTTAGGCAGGGAGCATCATGCTGAGTGGTGTTTGGAAAGTCTAGGAAGCCTTTTACTGTCCTGTTTCAGTCTGCATGAAGCACAGTGGATTTCTTACAGCAAGGAAAATAGTGAAACATTAAATCTCCCTTTTCCCCTTTCTGGAAAGACAGTATCAAGCTGTGGACTTCAAAGGTGCTGGGGAAAAAACAATGGACAAAGAAGTGAGAGGAATTATTTTTTAATGAAAATTAGGTGTGGCTGTTACCATTTGCAGCAGCACCTAGAGATCCAGCTGAGAGTTGGTAATTCTGTATGGGCTGTGTACGAGTAGTAAGAGTTCCTGCTCAATTACACTAGAATAATCAGAGAATAACCCAAAAAGGATAATGGCTGTGTAATTAGCCCAGATTTTTATGACTAGAGATCTCTCAACAGATTATCAGACCTGGCACTGAACCCAAGTGAGTGCCTCAAACACAATGTCAACTGTTCTGATTTTAAGAGAAGGAATCCTATGGGTAACCTTCTAGAGCTTCAAATAAGTATCAGATTAGAATTCCAGCTTTAAATTTCTTATTCAAACCCAAACCCAAGCCTGTTGAGGGTCTCTCAACACTGAATGCCCTGTGAGTGCATCCTGCAAGCAGCATGTGTATCCAGCAGACAGCAATGAGTCCTGTGGGTGGCAGAATACCCAGTGGGTAGCAGTAGCAGGGGTTACATCCTGTATCTTTTCCAGAATAATACAAGGCTCATATTTCACAATCTGTTGCTAATTAGGGTATCAAATATGACTTTGATTAATATTTGCATCCAATCTAATGCCTTCTTTGATCCCTAGTTTCCTTTGAAACAATTGTCTGCAAAAGATGTCAGCTGAAGCTTAGCAACTGTTCTTATTGATTGGAGCCCTGATGGAAACTTCTCAGCACTTTACAATATTTAGTTAGGATATTTTAAGAGACCTAAAGTAGTACTATAAAGAAGCAGAACTAGGTTTGGCAAAGAGCCTTTCTTTTGTCTCTGAAACTTTCTGCAGTAAATTTAGAACAGAAGAGTGTTTCTCTGGAGTAAAAATATATGTACTGCTGGCTACAAGTGTATGTTTGCTGCTTCACCATTTTAGAATTAGATGATGGACTTATTTAGTAGACACTGGATAGTAAAAAGTAAGCCCCATAATTTAAAACACTCCATATTACCACGTTCCAAGAAAAACATGGACCGGTGAACAAAACCAGTGGTATTGTAATAAGAAAACAACTAAGTGCTTTTTTTTCAAAGCCTAAACCCAGAGCTCTAAATGTATGAGTTACTGGCTAAAAATGCCATTTGCATGTCCCAGCTTTTTCTTGAACTGAAAAAAAAGTGACCTGGGCTTGAAAAAAATGAAGACATAAGCTCTAAGGCTACAGGTCAAGGTTTAGAGCACAGTCTAATTTATAACAGTCTTTTTCTGAATCTTATTGTTGACTTTTTAATTTAAAAATGCACTTCTTTGTAAGAGATTTATCATTACAGTATTTTTTTAAATGCAAAGATAAGATACTTTTGCTAGTTTTAAAAAGAATTATTACAATTACTGTGAGTGAAGGATTGTATCATCCTTGGTGCTCTGTCTGTGTGATCTTATCTAGGAAAGGGGTCACTTTTGACAAGCTCCAGAAGACAACTGCTGACATGGAATGGGAGCTTCACTTCAGCAGGGTCCATGAACTCTTGATGGCTTGGATCCAGTTCTGACTGACATCCAGTTCTGATTGACATCCAGTTCTGACTGACATCCATTTCTGAGCACTGATGGTAAGTCACAACTATTTTATCAATGCTGATGTACACTCAACATCAAGCACATGCTAACATTCCAGCCCAGCTTTCTACATCATCAGCCTAATTTGGGTTTTAGTGACTTGTAACTGTAATACTGCTTAGAAGAGAGAATGGAAGTGTGTGGGATGCTCAGGGTGAGAAAACCTGAGGCAGATTTTTGAATCCCTGCTCATATGAAGAGTGCTAAAGCAGCTTTGCTTTGACTTCCTAAAGGGTTTTGCAGAACAAGAGAAGTTGTGTCTGTGCAGGAAGGTACAGATGAGTGGAAGACAGGATTGATACAACTTGTTCAAATTATAAGCCACAAATATGGGAAAAAAAAACCATTTTGTGGAAGGTAGGGCATGTACAGGCAAGATTTGTAAATCTAAGAGGCAGTTTCCTCCCCCTGGCCATCAGTGTGCTGCCCTTCTGTTGAAGATCAGTGCTCAGAGAGGGTGGCTCAAAGCAGTGAGTGTGTGGGTGACAGGCAGGGCTGTGGGCAGAGGGAAGGATGCAGCAGCCAGGGATGCTGCTGGAGCTCCAAGGCTCTGCACTACTGCTGTGCCTTGGGGATGGGACTGAGCTCCTCGAGACTCAGGCAGCAGAACTGTGCTTAAGTCACTCAGAAGGACTTTTGTCCTATAGAAGTACCTGCCTCTAAATAAATAAAACATCAGCTTCTTTCTAAAGAGCAATTCCTCTTTTGCCTGATACTCCTTGATTTACCCATGTGGAAGAGCCAGAAGAAGAGCAGTGGCTTGCTGCTCCCTTGCTATTGGTATGAGGTTTGCAGTGACTTTCTGGTGATAGCACTGTTCCAGATTTCATCTTTGGTTATCATCCAATAGCACGCAGCATCTCAGGAGGGCAGAAGATTATTTATATAAATATAATTAGTTTTGATGGGGTGAGGGCAGAGGGGACTCCTTGAATCTGAACTTGCTCAGCTGTTTGAGCTTTTGTTGTTTGTGGATAATACAATATTAATCAGAAGGAAACTGCATGTAAAATATAATCATCTTTATGATTGCATCCTTTTTCTCCCCTTTGAAAGCCAGGCAGCTCTTGACTATGCTCAGTGCTTTGTACAACTCCATGACAGAGCAGAAAATAGCACCAAAATGTGGTGTATCAAATGCATCTCCCTTAGGAGGCTCAGTGTGACTAGTCCATTATGTGCCCCGACCTTCACTGCCTGAAGGACAAGGTTTGGTCTGGAATCTGTTTGTTTCCACCTCTGCTTACCTGTTCTGCTTTGATGGGCATTATAAATACAAGTGTCACACACAGCTGTTTAAATAACTCATTATTTCATTGTACTTGCTGTGCTGTGCAGACAGAATACACAGCTTTAATACAATAATGGAATTATAGCCCTTCAAGGTAAGAAATGTGGTGTGATAAATTATATCTTCATATTGAGAAAATATGGAATCTGATTCCAACTTTTTTCTTTTGTAATAATGGGATGAATCACTTCAGTTATTACTTCACCTGATTTAATGAGTGAAACCGATGCTTCTAAACTGCTTTGGAATCCACACAGCATTTTGCCAGTATTCACAGCAGTCCTAACTGCAAAACCTTCATTTGTGTGTACTTTACTTGCCTTCCCTTCCTTGTTTTCCTGTCACTGGCAGGAAAAGTAGAAGTTGAGCAGTGTGTGTAGTTTCAGGCTGAATCAGCATTTTTAACAGCTGATGTTCAGTTGCTTGAAATGGAGTGAAACTTCTTAGAGCCAAACAGTGGCAGCAACTTGAAGTCAGCAGATGTACAGGTTATTGTTAGAAGGCCTGCATCTGGAGCTGCTATCCTGCTAGGGGATGTTATTATTCCATGCAGTCACTAGGAAAATTGCAGTGTGAAGCACACCCACCAAAAGGCTTAAGGCATTGTGCAGTGGAAACTGCTTTGAAATGTTCCACACTAAAAGGCTGAGCTCAAAAAAGAAGTAACTTCACCCATGGAGCCCAAATGAGGGGAAAGCTACCTCAGGAAATTAGAAGAGTACCAAGTTTGAAGCCAGTAAAATACATTTTGGATTGTAGCCTCAGAAACTGTTATGCTTATTGTATACAATGGAATAAAAGAAGAAGCTGGGTTATTGTTTGAATGATCAATTTTTGAGGCATTAAACCTCAGTGCACATTATGTCTGTGTTTCCCCTCACATAACTGCACTGTGATTTTTATGAGTTACGAGCAAAAACTGCACCTCAAGTCACGCACTCTTAAAAAAACCCAGCAATATAATCTATTTAGAGAAGGCCTAAAGCATTTGCAGAACAAGTGCATCATTTTAAAAGATTTTCCATGGGGAATTATTCATAAAAATATGTATCTTTTGGGATTTGTAGCAGGATATTTCTTAATTATTGCTGACATGCCCCCTATAACACCATGAGCTCCCTCAAAGGGCAGGAAAAGAGGATCAGTCTCCCTTAATCACCAAGTATAAACCAAATAAATTTAGCAACTCCTTCGTGCTATTGAGGCAACAAATTGATGCATTCAGAGTTCCTAATGACTTAAGCATATAAAAGCTAATAAGAAAAAAGTACTGTATATGACATGGTCTGGTCAGGCAGCAGAATCATCTGGACTGGGGAGTTGGGGGTGTAGTCAATGAAGCCTTCAAGGCTTCAGGGGTCCAGTCCTGCAGATATTTAATACCTAGACCAGCATTTAAAAACACACTTCTAGGCAGGACTATTAAAAATAAAGACTAAATCCTAGGGTTTTCCATGAAGCATCAATAGACAGCATCCATTCACAGTGCTGTCTGTCATCTTCAACTGGACAACTCTCCTGAACAGCCAGCTTGTGCTAAAGCAAGTGTAACAGCCAATTTTGTGTTAGTTTATTATCAGCATTTTTCTATTGATCATCCTCATCCGTTGATTTGTGTGGAGTTTTTCTGGTTTGAATAACATTCATGAGAAGTTTTCTAGCATGACATTTAGACTGTAAGTAGTTTTGTGGAGTCCTCCTGGGTACTGAGGTTACATTGTGCTAGTTGCTTTATAAAGTTTTTAAGACAGAGCTACTCCAGGTAGTTGTTTGTGATTAAAACTGAGCTGGCTGTGAGAGGGAAGACATAGCCATGTGCTCCACATATTATGTTAGATACATAAATACCATCTATTAACACCAGCTCACTAGAATATTGTCTCAGATTCCAGCCTTGTATTTTGCAGAAAAGAGCTTGAAACCAGATGAGTTTTATGACAAACGTTTCTCACAATCTTAGCTGGAACCCTCATGGATTTAGTTATTTTATCCTGGAGAATGGTTAGAGTCTTACAGGACTAGGCATTCCTTTCCAATAGAGTTTTTTTCAAACTTTGAGTCTTGCACCTAACAAAGGTCCAGTGACCCTTGCACATAGTTTTAGCATGAAGGGTGGCAAAGGTTTAATTTTTTTTTCAGGTATATTTTCATGTTCTTTTGAATGGACATGAAAGACATTCAAGGCTAGGTCCACTTAAAAAAAAAAAAAAGTGCATCTACTTTACTGTTTCATCTTCAAAACACTTCTAAATGCTTGTTTAGGTGTCTGCTTACCCTAAAGCCAACCGAGGTTCACAGCTACCAGGCTGCTATCCAATAAAATAAAAAATTATTTAGGGCCTGAGAAGATGTAGCCCTCAGAAACCTCCCTCAGCTCTCTGTTTCTTCCATTAAGAAGGTAAATAAGAGGTAGGTGTTACAATACCCAGCACTGACAGTAGTTTTTATTAATTCCTAACCTGTCTCCATAAACACCTAAGGAGTGGGAAGAAGGTCCCTTGTGATCCTGGCTGTTTGCTGTGGCAATCTCACAGCTTTGTGGAGCTGTGGCTGGGCATCTTGCTTTGTGCAGCCATGGCAGCAGAGTTGTGCTGGGGCTGATTGCAGGTGTAGGGGCTGAATTCTGTCACTGAAGCAATGTGTGCACAGTTTAACCCCTGCATGAGAGGATGCAGCAGGCTCAAGGCAAACCACTGAAACAGTCTGAAGTTCTTCACAACAAAAACACCCTGGTCAGCTCTGGAAACACACAGTCTTTCTTTCCTGCCTCTTCACTAAAGAAGCAACAACTCAGAACAGCAAATGTCATTGAAACCCTTTCTTAAAGCAAGGCAGAAGTAGAGGAGAACTGGTTATCAAGTACAGAACTTTTTTGTGCTTTACAAAAAGATGACTTACAAGCCTTCTCCTTACCAACTCCAAAAGTTTGACAGGACAAGAGGCAATGGGAGTCAGTTGGAGCACAAGAGGTTGAGGGGAGACACAAGGAAGAACTTGTTCCCAGTGAGGGTGGCAGAGCCTGGCAGGGGCTGCCCAGGGAGGTTGTGGAGTCTCCTGCTCTGGAGACATTCCAGCCCCACCTGGATCTGTTCCTGGGTGACTTGGTCTAGGTGACCCTGCTCTGGCAGGGGGCTTGGACTAGATGATCTTCTAGCTCCCTTCCAATCCCTAATATTCTGTGATTCTGTGATTTAAGTAAAAAAATCTTACTTTTTTTACCCAAAGGTCCTGGGGTTGATGCTGCTGTCTGATATCCCACCAAGGTGTTAGATCAAGTGCCAGTGTTGATCCATGCCATGCTAGAAAGATAAACCTCTGTGTATTAGGCAGCCTGCTAATGCTCAGCCCTTCTCTGCTGGGATCTGGCTTCATTCCTGAGCCTCATCTCCTTGCACTTCTGCAGTGGGAAAAAGCCTGGGGGTTTCTGTTGGTGTGTTTGGGTTTTTCTAAGAGCTTGTCATTGATGACTGCTGAGATGTTTGGTGACAGTGGAATCATCCTGCCTGCAGTGGTCAGTGCTGGCAAACTGAAGGCCTTGTGCCAGTCAGCCAGGGTGCAGCTGCCAGCAGGTGCCACAGCTATTGCCCTCTCTGGCACATGCTGTGTTATTTGCAGAGGCTCCTGATGGTTAATGAGCAGTGCAGAGGTGCTGGTGGTGTTTGCATTGTTAGTTTGAAACACCTCATCAGCTGCTTGGGTTTTTTACCTATGTTTATGAAGCTTTGAAAATAATAATACCACCAAAATAAATAGTAAGCCATGACTTCTGTGTTTCAAAGCTTGTAGACTGGAGGAAAAGCAGTGCCCACTGATTTATTTAGAGGTATTCAGCAGTCCATTTGAAAGTACAAATGGATGCTATCAGGCCATCCTTGCTCTGATATCCGTGTTTAACCTGTTCCTGCTTTAAACTGGCTGCAATACAAAAATGAAATAATTCAGTTTAAATGGTCCTAAAGTGTGACAACTCTAAAGCAAGACATTCAGAGTGATAGAAGCAATTTCAGAGCTCGTTTTCCCTAAAATCCCCTTCAAGTCAGAGGTGCACCTAAACTAACCAAACTATTTCACCCCCTACATCATTAGCCAAACAAAAAGCAGTTGCCATTTTTAGGTAATTAATACTCTAAATCAATGCCTGTTTGTTTTTATCTGGGTGTCCATTATGCAATCTGGTGCTGCTATCCAAAACAACAGCTGGCTATCATTTGCTTCTGGCTTCTCTGGCAGCTTACAGGTACAGAATTGAAACTTAATAGTCTTCAAAGGTGTTGGAAATAGTCAGCATGGAAGGAGCCCGTGAAGCAGAGTGTGTTTGCTGTTTTCTCTGAGTGCTGGTGTACATTCTGCACCTTCTGTACCCACTGCTGTAAGCCTGTGCTGCTGTGATGCCTCAGTCTTCTGTAAATCTAGCCTGAAGTCTCTGCAGTACCTGGAAGCACAGCAAGGCACTTCTGACAGCCTTGAAAGTGGAAAACCAGAAGCTTTCCAGCTGTGGGTCAATGCACCACATCCCAGCTGGATGTGCTCCATGTTTCTGTGCATCCTACACTGACCACTGGGATCAATGAATGCTAGTAATGCCATTACCAAACACCTTTAACACACAGAGCTGGCTTCTGGCTGACACACTCACTGACCTGGAGTGTGATTTCCAGTTCATGGTGTGCAGGCCAAGGCTCAAAGGGGGAGGAGGAAGCCTGGCCCACAGCTTCTCATCAGCAAGGACAGGAAAAGATCTGTCCCATTCAAGGCAAGAGGCAAAATGCAGTTCAGCAGAAATACCCTGCATTTATCAACACTGTTAGATAAATACACTGTAGGATGAGTAAAGCACTTTTTGGAAGGAAACTTGCAAGTATGAAAGTAGAAATGTTTCCATTTAGAAGTGTCTGTTCTGTACAAGCCTTTTCTCAGAGAAGGACTGTGGCATCTAAACACAAACATGCACTCACACATCTGCACACACATACTTCCCAAACCCAGGGCATGTCTGTTTGAAAGATGTCACTTCTTTCAGTGACTTGAAGTTTCTTCAAGGCACAGAACTATGGAAGATGCAGTATAGCTGAACATCTGTCTTGTCATGTAGGCAGATATTAGGATTAAATTAACTAGAAATGAATAGAATGATATATGACAGGGTGCAGATGTCCCAGCCACAGTGTGATAATTTCATTGCAAAACTATGTAATGAATTCCATACATTACAGAAACACAAATATACCACTTTAGGTAATTGTGATGAAAAGGTATAATATGGACTAGATAAACAGATGGTGTACCCAAAGACATTTTTCATTTACTGTTACTGTTTAGTCATTTGAAATTACTTTATTTGCTTTACTTTACATCTATTATTCCAGCCTTTCTTTTTATTTTTTGATTTCTCTGAGATGCCATGAGAAGCAGTGAGAGCCATTTGCACATCTTCTCCTGGTAGATGGGTCAGCTCCTATTTTCTCTGTGACCTGTACACTGCTGTGCTGCACCTAGAGCCGACCTTTCTGTGGCTCAGAGCAAATCTGAGGGATTCTAGAAGCTTTATGCAGCTTCTAAACTGCCACATGCACACAGAACTTATCCTATTTTACCAGATTATTGGTACATTTTCCTAGATCATTTGCAAATGGGTACTTTGTGTAGTGTGTGAGATGTAGTTGAGACCTATGCATTTCTAACAGCCATATTAAACATTCTATGACAATATATTTTATGATTCTTTCACCATCCTGAGAAATCAACTAACTTTTTGCATCTAGCAACAGGTGGTTTTAAGTGCTGTGAATAGTTAAATATACAGCATGGCTCTCCATCACTGCTCCTGTGGAACATCTAACCAGCCCCTGACTCAGTTACTGTCCCAGGCTGAACTGCAGGGAGACCAGCAGCTGAGGGGCTACGTGTGGAAACCAACTTATCCCCTAGGTGCTTGTAAACCATCTCTATGGCCTTGGTGCCTGGACTCAGGCCCCTTAGAACACACAAAATCTGAGCTCTGCTTCAGCTGTAAGTATTATTCAGCTCATGTCTCACTGACCTAGAAAGTAATAGCAGAACATTTTCAAATGCTGTTGTGATTAGGAAAAAAACAACAAAACCAAACTATTATTTCTTTTTTACTATTATCATCTTGATTCATATTCCAGTATCACAGCATTGGTGTTCACTTGGAATAAACAGCTTCTGATGCTATGAACTGCTCCAGCTTCAACTGAGCCTCTAATCACCCAATAAAGATATTTATTGCCTTGTGTTCTCCAGTGCCATGAACATTGTCTCTTATTAGCCATGTCTTTAATTTTATATCTATTTTGTTAAGAAAAAATCTTTAGTAGCTGAAACAAAACATCGAGTGCTGTCAGCTGAGTTTCTTTCTCTCCAAAAGCACATCAGTGACTAAATGTGGCAGTGTTTTTATTACCACCAGTCCAGACAGGCACATGCACCTCACCTATTTCCATCAGTCTGCAGAGGTTGGTTTTATTGCTAGTTTAATCACTTTAATTCAATAGTTTATGTAGTAGTTTGATGAAGGTGCTAGTACCAAGTTCAAGTTCCAGTACATTCAAATGTTAACACACTGGTGACTGAATTTTGAGTTAATATCTCCTCGTTTCAGTTTGCACCTTACAGTTTTCTGTTTCTTAGGCTTCCAAAGGATGTTAATCTATTTCCAGGCATATGTTTTTAAATATGGATACAGCACAGTTCATTTTCTCATGATGAAAACATAATTAAGATAATAATTTTTTTCCAAACAGATGCCCAGTTTATCTCACTTAAATCAACTGTTTCTGACTGGACCAATTCTTGGGTGAGTTAATTGAGCATGGCTAAACCCAAAATGCTGGACTAATCAAGGAAATAGGAAGAGGTGATGACTGTGAAGATTCTCAGCTTTCAGTAGAGGTGTTCAGTTGTTTACTTATATTCTCACAACAGAAGGAATGCAACAAGCTCAGCCCACTGGAAATAATTCTGGATAATCTCACTGCATTACTTGCAGTGAAATTGAGTCTGCTCACTCTACCCTAGTGAAGCAGCATCTCAGGGAAGCAAGAAGGTAATAGCTCATTCATGCAGTGTAAAATAAGTGACAGAAGGAAAGGCAGACTGAAAGCTGGATGTCTTTAGTTTTTAATTTATATTAGTAGTCCACAATTAATGTATTAGCTTCTCAGTGGCTATACTGAGCACAGGCAAGCAGGGCAATTTAATGAGTGCTGCTCATTAGCACCAGGCACATGCCCTGCTGTCTGGTGCACATCACAGCTGTTCATTCACAGGCACTTTTCACACTTGTAAATATTAGTTTGGAGAATGCTGATGTCTTGTTGGACTCTTTCCCCCCCCCCCCCCCTCCTCTGAGAAGCACATACTAAAAGAAAATCAGATTCCTGGATATCTTAGCTATAAAAGAGAGTAACTTTCTATTCTCAGCTCTTTGAATATACTCATCTATCACTTTGTGATACAGATCATGGGCAGACAGCTCATGGGACCATGCATAGAAATCTGTCATCATTGCAGTCTTTGTGTAGAAAAACCACATTGTGAGATGGCCTCCAGAGCTGATGGTTGGAAAGCACTTTCTATGGGTCAGGAGATGTATTATAAATATTTGGGATAATTATTCATTTTTTGTATGTGTATAATTAGTACTGCTTTTGAGTTCTGCTTTTATTTACATATATATTTCTATTATAACTAAGCTGGTAATGACTGATACAGTTTGTCAGTTACCAGTAGTTTGTTTCTCCAGTCTTTCATTCCTACCTTGCACATTTAAATTTGGCCTTAATATTGAAGTAATCAAAAAGTTTGATTTTTTATTACTTCAAAATTAAGGCCTCTCTCTAATGCAGTAACCAAGGAACGACTTTATCACTGTGATGTTTGTGAACAGAAGGGATCAATGACAAACCTCTAGCTCAACTGACACACATTTAGAACCTTGGAGGGGGTCCTTTGGTGGAGGGCACTGTAACTACTGGGTGGCACAGAGTGTTCCTAGGACTCTTGCTTTGGGATTTGAAGCACACAGAATGATCTGCCTGAAAGTTCCCACCTTTCCTGTGAGATGTCTCTGGTCAGAGCTGAGCTCAGGCTGTGGGAATGAAGAAGCAGTGCCATGGGTCTGACACTGTGACAAGTGCAGCTTGTACCTGCAACTGCAATTCTACCAGCCTCTGTCAAATTGCCATCTAGGGGTGAGCAGTCTACCTCTTCCACAATTTACACAATTTAGAAGTCTACCTCTTCATTTACAATTTAAAAAGCAACAACTTATTTCTTTCAGGAAATAAAAATGACTTAAAACTACTAGTCTCCTACTCATAGGGAGGGTTAAAGAAGCAGTGCAGCATGTTTGTGTAGAAGAAAACTCTCACCACTTTCACAGTTACTTCAAAAAAACCACAGAATCACTTGGCTTGGAAAAGCCCTACATCATCCAGTCCCACCTTTGATGCCTTGCAGTTGAATGAATGCACAGAGTGGCATTCTTCCTGGCCCCTAAATTCCCCTCTCTTGCTAATTTTGGAAGTTACAACACATTTATTTTTTACAAATTATTGCAGATAACTCCTTGGAAAAGCAGAAGCAAAACCCTGAAACAAAAATGCCCCTCACTCCTCAGTGTAAGGAGCAGGCTTACAGCTGACACACTCTGGGTTTTCAGCAAGGCAGCTCTGCAGGAGAAGGAATCAGGAAGGAGCTGGCACAGGGGAGGAAGAAAAACCTCTCCAGTCAGTGACTGTGGAGGCTGCAGGAGGTTATCAGCTGCCAAGAGAGGGGAATCACACCCTACTTGGACACCAACCAAGAGCACGCTGACAGAGGTGCAAAGGTCATCTCTATTCTTTTTCTTGTTATTGTTTGCAAACACTCAAACACTGGAGCAGGTTTCTGAGGCCAGTAAAAAGAATGTATCTAGAGATGTGAGGTTTTAATTATTCCTGTTCCCTGCGTAGCTATTAACTTTCCTGATGCTAATGAAGATAAGCTGCAAAGTGGGTTTGTCACCATGAATGAGACTAGCACAGCTAGGTTTAAAAGCAGACTTCTTCCTAACTGTTCCTAAAGTAGACTGGTCACTCTGTTAGCTGTTTATTTATTGCTCATCATTATTAATCATTACTCTTAAGCAAGGATCTGCAGCAGGAGATGCTTCTGCTTCCTCAGGGCACCGAGATTTGCAACCCCTAGCTCTGAAGGGTACAGCAGTGGTACCTGTAAGTCCAGTAAAGTCAGCTACTAACAGTAGTAAAGATACAACTGTTTAACAATATGGACTCACACAAGAGCAGTAGAGTACAAGTGATTCTAGCAAATGTGATCAGTCCTGCTCTAAATGTCATTCTGGCCAAGAAACTGAGCTCTGACTTGGGATAAAGTCCTGTGGGAGACTGAACTCCTGGTGTTCAGAGAAGCAGGGAGCAGGGAATGCTGACAAGGCTGGGAGCTGGAACACAACTACAGCTGCCAGTGTATTTTGCCCTTCAGTTCTCTAATAGTTGAGAAACTTCAACCACATTTTCCTCTATTTCTCTAATGTTCAGTTTATTGAAGCTGACATCAGAGATCAAACCCAGAGATGCCAGTCTGTGTAAGGGTTCACTTACTCTTCCCACTGCCTGTAACCAACAGCTACCTGGTGTGAGTTCCTCCTCCAGGTATGCTCTCCAGAGAAGGAGACATGACATTTGACTTAGGCTTTTCTATGATACAAAACAAAGAAGAAAATGCTTTTAGAAGAACTCCATACATACACTAGAGGATACTGAAAGAGGTCCCTGGACTTCTGCAGGTCAACAGCTCTGCAAAAACTCACTCCCATCTACCCTGATGTCATGCCACCATCACTGCCAGCTTTTCCCCTCTGAGCAAAGGAGCAAGGGAGCCAGGAAGGTGGCATATGTTGTAGGTCAGCTTAAAAATGTGCCACCTTGTGCACACAAGCAGGATCACTTCCCCTTCCCATCACCCTTGTCAGGTGTAACCCTTTGCCCTTAGGATGCAGTGGCAAGGGTTTGGTGGCTGGAACAGTGGGGCTGTGGTCTGCAGTGAGCTCTGAGTAAGAAGCTCTGGCAGCAGTGTGGCTTCCTCTAGCTAGAGAGTCCTCACCAAAACTGACTTCAGCTTGGCCCAGACTATCTGTCTCAAGCAGATGGCCACGTGGAACAAACCTAGGCCATTTAACCTGTCTCCAAACCCCTCAAAGTCTTCCCATGCCAACCCTGGAAATGAAGAGAGCAGTAAAGCTAAGAAGGGCTACCAAAAAAACCCAAGTTCTCCTTTTTTTAGGGGGGATGGATTAAATTAGGGAAGATGAGGACAAGATTGCCTTGATATGTTGAAACCAGGCTGTGCTGAACTGCATGTGTGAGCAGTGAGAACATTCCCCCTATCCATACAGTGCAGTGTTCCTGCACTGAGATGAGGTGCTCCTGTTTGCACCAGAAGTCCTGTAAGATCCTGTAAGTGTTGCACAGGACTTCCTTCTGCCCCTGGGCTACCTCACACACTTGCCTTTGAACAGCATTCCAGCAGCACTGCCCAGAATGTGCACAATGTGCTAACAAGTTGAGACAGTGGCTGCTCTGGCTTGGGCTCACTGTGTGCCTGTGGAAATAGATGTGTTTCTAGTGCACACACAAAGACAGCAAGTGGTACAAACTGTTAGAAGGCAGAGTAAGGAAGTTTTTCATGGGGAAGGAGAGAATCCAAGAAGCTTGTTGCTGATGCAGTCTTCATGGAAACAGCTACCATTCCTGAAAAGATGGTGCTTTGATACATACTCTGTTTTCCTGGCAAAATATCAGGTTGTGACACAGCACCAGGAAATGAGGAACCAAATGAATCTTGAGATTTTTGGTGTTGTTAATAGTAACACCAGCTTTAAAATAAGGAAAGTGGATTTTACACCGTGAGCAAAATGCATTTTGTGACTAAGTCTGCTAGCAATAATTTAACCCCAGTGCAGTGCTGATAATGCTACAGCAAATAACAAAAGTAGATTTTTTCCATAAATATGTGCATGTATATGTATAAAAAGACACGTAGACAGCCCTGGCAGGCACCAGCACCCCACCCCAGTGTGTGTCCCACATGCAGACATCCCCATCAGGTAGCCACTTAGCTATTAAGCATAAAAGGTCTACAGCCATTTCACTAACTGCAACTATATTCATTTTTAAATGTCTACAGAGTATTTTACACTCGCCATAAAAACTCCATAAAAGTTCTAGAGAGAGACCTCTACCATTAAGATTTTTCTTCTCCATTAGAAATGTCTTTGATCCTGGAAGAGATGCCAAAGTATTAAAGCAACCCAGAGGAAGCTGATCAGAGGGGATGTTTAGCTAGGAACACACAGTGTTCCTGTAGTGTGTTTCTTTCAAAAGAAAGAAACTGGTTCAGATTCTACACCTTGAGAAATCCCAACACCATTGCAGAATAATAGAAATAAATATCAAAAAAGATTCTGGGATGGGATGTTTGTCTTCACAAGGATTTGCTTAACTTCCACCCTGTCCTTCCTGGTTGGAAAGGAGGAGAAAACACTAGCAGTGCAGAAAGAGCAGCAGCTGCAGCAACAAAAAGGTCATGAAAACTAAGTGCTATGCAAATAAAGGAAATAAAACAAACAGAGCATTTAAAGCAGAAAAGAAATAGAAGAAATGACCATAAATCAACATGCTGGAGAAAGAAAATTAAAATAAAGGGCAGTTTGGAACAAATCAAAATGTCATCAAAAAAAAAAGGTAAAACCACAAAAACTAATAAAATAATAATTGGAAGAAACTGCAAATAAATATAGACTGTAACTAACAGAAGCAACAGGTTGTTGCTCTTGTTAAAGAAAAGCTGAGTGGAAGCAGAGCCTGTTGGATTTCCCCAGCAGATGGGAATGCTGTGGGAGTAGTGGAGGTGTTGGTTTCAGCAGAGCAGGAGCTGGCAGCCTGCTGCATGTTTGCCTGGACCTTTGCTCACTGCAACTGGGGCTTCAAGTCTGGACACACTGGTGCTCAGGGCTGTGGGATTCCCTGCTGGTGTTGGCAGCAGCTCAGGAAGCTGGCTGGAGCTCAGCTGCCTGTAGGACAGGATGGGACAGCTCTGTGAGTGCCCCGAGTGTGCAGGGAGAGCAGAAACCAATCAGCTGATGGAGACTCAACAAGTAGTAGCTGACTAATAGCTCCTGAAGGAGGAGAGGAGCTCACCACATCAGTGTGCTGTGCCAGCTTCATTCACTGCAACAAGTGAATGACAACTGCTGAGGCTGGAAATGGGGAAGAAGCTTAACCCAGTAATGGGCCAAAGAGCTGGGTGCCCCACAGCTGGAGAGGTGCTGTGCTCTGGCTCTGTACTGCCCTCAGCCAAGGGCAACTGGGACAGAAACTGTGGAGCTGAGTTGGATCTTCTGCCAGCACCAACACCCACGGCTGAGGCTCCCCTGACAGCTCCTGCAGCGGGCCAGCTGTGGTGTCAACGGGCCAGCTGTGGTGCCAATGGGCCAGCTGTGGTGCCAGTGGGCCAGCTGTGGTGCCAACGGACCAGCTGTGGTGCCAGTGGCCCAGCTGTGGTGCCAGTGGGCCAGCTGTGGTGCCAACGGACCAGCTGTGGTGCCAGTGGGCCAGCTGTGGTGCCAACGGACCAGCTGTGGTGGCACTGGCCATGCATGGTGGCTGCAGGGCTGTGCCTGTGGTGGGTGAGGGACAGTGAGCTGTGTTGGCAGCACTGCCAGGGCTCACCAGCTTCAGTTGCTGCAGCACCACCCAACCTCATGACAGCAGTGCAAAGCAGAGGAGGCTGGGGAACACAGTTTCAGTGAGTTGCAGATTTGGAGCCATTTCTAGTGACAGAAAACAACCAATCAAGTGACTGAACAGTGCATGTTCATCAAGCCCACTAGAAACCTAAGGCCCTGCTGCAGCTGAACACCCTGCTTCAGCTGCTGATTTCTCCTTTTTTTTTAATATATTTGTTCTTAAACGGCCCCTAAACCCATGCTGTGCAGTAATTTACACAAATATTCACAGGCAACTCTGCACTCAGTATATATAATTTTATTGTTTTGACTTAGGAGTCTCCAGGCTGGAATAAAAATGCAGGGTGGCACTTTGCCACAGTGCCCCTGGAGAACAAGAGGCTGTCAGCCCGAGCCCCGTGCCAACAGGTTGCTGTGCACTAGACTAAACTGAACAGCAATAAGTCTACACAGCAGAGCTCTGCTGAAAGATGTGATCACACCTCCTAATGTGACTCCATGGCTCTGTTACTTACAGCTAAATTACATTATTATGACTTCATTGTTGAATCCCAATTCTCCTAATTATAGCCTAGAGATCTATTATTTGATTTTGTAACACCAAGTGCTTCTTTTCTAAATCATGTAATCTCTTGTAGCTTATTAATGTCAGGTTTGTGCACACGCAGGGACTTGGTTGTTTGCCAGGCAGAATCAAATTTTCAAATTTTCACTGTGTTATGTTGCAGGGGTTTGGTTGTTACAATCTAATTATATTGGCACTGAAAGCAAATTTATATTATAAAGCACTTTAACTCTTTCACGGAAACGTATTTGCATATCTAAGTGTCTTACCATTGGTCTATTAGCTTTTTCATTGGAAAAATTTTATGTGATTGTGTAGGAAAGAATAATTCTTAAACCATTAACTATTTAATTTCCTTTGAAAATGTCAATGTTTTCATTTGAAGTGATGTTCGTTGTAATAAATCCGTGAGTTAAATGCAAGTAGGGGCCACATATGAAACTGCCTTTAAGCTTCCTAATAACAAAAGCAGAAAAACTGAAGTTTATTAAATGACATAAATTTTCAAATGCCATTTTAAATTGAGACTTTTCCCCGAGTATAAAAACTGTCTAACAGGTGGTTTGGATTTACATAATTCTTAATAATGCAAAGTATATTTGGTTACAAGCGGAGTATTTTATAGTATGAGCAAACTTTAAAGCTGCAATAATACAGATGTCATTAGCTCTTCTGAGTTCAGTGGAAGTTGAAGGCACTCATGATCTTGCAGAGGCAAGCAGAGTAAAACACCATTCAAAGCTCCTCTTAGATGAGGGCTGAGTGGATTTAAAGCTCCCTTCAAACTACCTGGTTGTGTAATGCAGTCTCAGGGCTTCCATAACATCAAGGCTGCTGCTTCACTCTCTTCCTCCCTGGTGTAGCTCTGAGTGGCTGCTGAGAGGAATGGGTTTGTTGCTCCCAGCCAACAGCTTCCACTTGCATGAGGGCAGGCAGTGGTGTGGCTGCAGTGTGCCCTACAACCAGCAGAAGCTGATGTGTTGGTGGTTCTGTGCTTGCCCCTGCCCTCGTCCCACTGGTTTCAGTGGGCTCACTGGTGTGTTGTGCAGCTGGGTATGGTGGAGGCATTCAGTGCAGCTGGGGCAGGTGGAGAGGGGAGGGCAGGACTGCTGCTCTCAGCATCAACCTGCAGCCCTCTGCCTGCCTCCTCCAGCAGCTTCCCTGCCTGCTGCCATGACTCAGCAGTCTGCTGGGCTGTGTGGGTTTGCCTCCACACAACAGAATGTTCCCCAAAGGATCGTTCTACCTGTGACATCTCTCTCTGCTGTCACAGAAGAAAAGCAAGGATCAGCTTTCAGAGCAAGCCTAGATCATTCATCATATTGTAGCAGGCTTAGCAGAATGGGGCACAAACTTCGTTAAGACAGATGCTTGTGCACTAATATGATGGGGAAAACATGTGTCTCCTCTGGCAGCTAATGGGCTGCAGGATTTACTGCCAGCACAGCAAAGCCTGCCTGTGCTGCCCTACCCACGTAGGCCTAGGTGTTCTCTCCCCAGAACTCACCCCAGCTCTCCCCGTTGCCTGCAGTGGGCTGTCTGTGCTCCAGGTAGCTAATGAGCCTGCTAACAGCAGTCTGATGAGGGGTGATGTGCTTCTCACAATTAGCTAATGAGTGCTGTGCTGCTGCTTTATCTCCTTTATAGGGAGACACCTACCCGCAAGCTTCCTCTACAGAGAGCCTCTGGAAGCTTAGCTAGCAAGCTCCTTCTCCTCTCATTTGAAGAAGATCCCTATCTTTAGATCCCTTGTTATATTTTGCATTTATCCCGGCCATGGTCACCAGAGCAAAGAGCAGCTGACATCTGTTTATGCAGTTAGTGCTCCTGACTGACTCCAGTCCAGTGTCAGTTCTCCTCACTGAATGATAAAGTGCAGTTTTCAGTGCCTATTAAAAACACCCCATTGGTGGGCTTCCCTGCTGAAAAGTGTGAACTCCACAGCCAGACTTAATGGCTTGATTTATACATGGATCACCTTACACTGCACAAGAGGACTTCTAATATTTGCAGGGATTACCATCTTCATTCCAAGTGGGTTTCTGGAAAAAGACACACAGGGACACCTACTTTTCCTATATAGTAATGTGCTTTTACTATATATTTTGATTCTGCAAAACCACCCAAGGTTACTATCAAAACTCTCACCAGTCAAGTGAATAATACAAATAAAAAGGGATTTCCATGAGAGGGTAAGACACCAAGGGAAAAACTGTTATCAAGATACTGTGGAACAAATGGGCATTGCCTGTATGAAAAAGCAAATGTTAAGTTTACTGTGGTTGCAGAATTTTAACCTCTTGGAGCTGATCCCTGTAAAGCCTGCTTTCTGATAAAGCTGCTCTGAAGCTGCTACATGAAACTGCAAGCAGCAGAGTTTCCCACACAGTAAGTTTGCACAGACACATATTACTACATGACATTGGCACTATGATATTTAAAGAGCAACTCTTGTGTCTTCTGTGATGTAAACGTGAGAGATTTGCCCAAGGAAAGCAACAGTCCATGATACAGAAGCAATGAAAAGCAATTACACAGCAAATTACCCTTCTGTAAGGATATTTGGTAAGAAATACTGCTCTGTGGCCACAGCACATCATTGATCAGAGGTATGGGTAGCTCTGAGGGTCCCTCTTACTGTGCTATTCAAGCAGCCTGCTACACAGCTCTAACAAGAAGAGGAGTTTTTGACTCAGAAGCTCCAATCTTCCTTGTGAAGATCTAGGCTCATAGGATTATGATCAAATACTAGATTGTAGTATTTTATGATTACACAATTGTGGAGCAGCCCCCTGCTCTGCTCACCTAAAGATTCTATCTTCCTAATCAAGTCACACCGTAATTGAAGATTTTTAAAACAAATTCAGTGAAACCCCCAGAGAAATGGCCATGGCCATTTTGACTCTGAACTTCGTGTCAATCCTACTAGGTGATTACACAAATATTGATGAACTTGGCTGCTTCTGATTATTGTTTCAGCACAGTTTGTGCTTTGCTTGGCCTTTTCTGGTGAGGGGTGTGTGTACATCCTGGGCTGAGCACATACACTGCCACACTTCTGTTTGCTGGAGGGATGGCAGATGGTACACCTTGCTGATGAAGCTGCAGATGCTTGAATCATAGAATCATAGAATGATTTGGCTGGAAGAGACCTTCAAGATCATCAGACAAACCTTAGAAGTAAGAACTAATACCCTAGAGTTGTACTTTCACTGCTGCCTTTCTAACCATTTCTGAATATTGGATTTCTGACCATTATTAGTGTTTTGTCTCAGACTGTGTTGTTTCAGCTGGATTCAACACGTGTGCACCCATGTATTTGAATCTTGGGAACATATTTAATACATAATCAATTCTTAACTCGAGAAGGGGTGTGAAGAAATTGAACCAAGTGGAGACACCCTTACAACCCCAAGCTCTGTTGGTTGCATGACCGACTGATGAACCTTCTGTTGTGCTGAGTGCCTTCTAACGAAGCCCGGGGGTGAAGGGCTGTGCAGTGGTTTCAGTGCAGCCCCAGCAGCTGTGAGCCCTAACGAGGTGTTAATGGGCAGACAGGTGCATGCAAATGGGAGCAGGAGGGCAGGGGAATGGCCAGGAGAGAGGGCAGAGCAGGGTGAGCACGAAGTGCTCTAGCAGAGCTAAGCACTGACTGTGATGCTGGCAAGTGAGCCCCATCTGTGGCAAGACATCTGGGGTGGTCACCCCTGCCATGGAAGGGCTGGCACCAGGCAAACCAGGGCTTGCTTAGGGGCTGGGCTAAAGGAGCTTTCCTAGGAGGTGCAGCAGAGAGCTTTTCCTAAATCATCACTGCCTCCCCACTTGGACAAAATATCTCCCCCTGCCTTCTATAGAAGGATTTAATAGGAATTATCTCGCAGGAAAAAGCAGGTACTGATAGCCAAGGGCCATGAACCCTGAGTTTAAAGCCTATTAATCCTAAAAAGTCTAAAAGCAAGCAGGCTCTACCTAGCTCAGTGCCAGGAGGGGAGAAGGCTTCTCAAGGAAAGCTCATGTCTTAAAAGTAGGAGCCAATTCACATCTCTCCAGTGGTAAGAAATGGCATTTTTGGGTGCAGGAAGCAATTGTAGCCCAGCAGTTCCAGAACTGAGCTGTGCAGGACATACCAGCCAAACACTTTCCTCAGCCCTCTTTTCTGGGCAAATCATTGCATCAAAATTCCTTTGGAACATTCACAAATATTCATAGTATAAAAAAAAAATAAATTTTTATTGTCACTTCTCTTACTCCTCCTTACATTTCTGACAGTCCCAGCTCTGAGCCAGGAGTACATGGCAAGTCAGCTCCAAATATCATCCTTGGGGCAATTCTTTAGGCACCCAAGGTTGTGCCATTACCTCGAGATGACTCAATTACCTGCTAGCATTCTGAAGGTGCCTGAAGAAATGCCATGAATATATTGCTGGAATTTGCATTAAGTGTGAATGGGTAGTAAAAAAATTCTGGATTCTTTGACCTCTTTGTGGTTTGTATTAAGAAAAAGCTAGCTAGGGTCTCTTATGTTAGAACAGCTGCATGCTTAAAAAAAAAAAAAGTCTCCTAAAAGTTATTTACTTAAAAAATGTCTTTATTTATAACTTTTCACGGTTGAAAATTAAAATAGTCGATTTCCATTAAATTACACTGCAAAAAAATTAAGCTGGAGAAATGGAAAGTTTAATGACATTGCTTGAGTCTCATGGAAAAAAAAAGTATGTGCTAGGCTCTGAAGATGGTGTGTTACTCTGCCAGGCAAGCCTCGGAGCTGCTCATTTCTTGCCACTCCTAAGGCAAGCTGACAGCCACTTTGGACAACTTATCATGACACTCTGGGCCATAAATGTGATGCGGTGCTTCATAAATGTGACAGAGTCTTTCCAAAACAACTGGTGACTTTTAAAGGCCTCCTACTTCTGTAAAAGGAGAATATTTACTGTTAAGTGCCATTTGCTGGGATTCTCAGCTCACCTTTCCTATCTGTGTGAATTCAGACAATGCTCATAAGTGTGTCTGTGAGATTACTGGGTTTGAAAGCAGGCCTGACAGCACAGAGAATCGAATAAAAGGCTGTACAAGGGGTGCTTGTGCAGAAAGACACTGTGAATGCAAGTAAGATTGAAACAAATCCCAGCCAGAGAAAGGGAAAGATGCAAAGTGATGATGTGGATTTCTGTACTGCTCCCACCCACACCAGGGCCAAACGTGACAATACTCTGGTTAGAATCAGAGTGTTTCTAATACACACAAAGCACATAGGAGTTCAGATAAAATCAAGCTGCTTCCCATCAGATTGAGACATGAAATAATCTGTAAAAGATTACATATGCAAATCTGCCTGTCTGCTTAAAACTCCTTCCCACTCTAAGCTGTTGTATCACGTAAAGATGCTGGGATGTGATTGATAGCAAACCAGGAGTTCCTGATACGCAAGAAGAAAGATGGTGAGAATAACAAGAGTGGGACAGCAGAGCAGCTCCTGGATCCCCTGCAGAAGACTCTGTTGTGGAAACATTTTCTCAAAAATAGGACTTGAGCAGAAGTGGTGTTGCTGGCATGAAGTGTCACTGGCATGGCAGCCAGCTGACTGCATGCAAGTGGAAAAGAGGTCATGAAATAAAGTGTTACAGAAGCACCAGGACTTCTGTAGTATAGGTCAAAAGAAAATAAAGACTAACAAAATGAAGACTAAAGATGTGTATAAAGAGACTGACATAGAAGGTTTAGACCAAAAAAGCTGAAGTCCAAAATCACTTATCAGTATCAAAACAAATAAAAGGTCTTAAAGAAAGAAAAAAGTTGATCCCTGACAAATAAGAAAAGAAAAAGCATCCATTATGTAGCATGAAAAAGGGAAGAAAAGTAGATGTTACAGAACAGACTAAAGTATTTTCTGCCCTTTTTAATTCATTCTTCATCAAAAAGGTTGGCTGCAAAGCCAAGATGTTTTATTTTAATAGAGTGAGATGTGTAGAGTCTGCAGTGGGAAATGCATGAGCTGAAGTGTGTTCTGAGGAGTTAGATGCATTTCAGCCAGTAAGGCCTGATAGAAAATTCACCTTAAAGTTCTTTTAAAGAGAGTCAAGGCAATCTCTGAACAGAAATTATCATTTTCAAGAATATGGAAAAGCTGGGGGAAGTCCCACCTGACTGAAGGCAAACACAGTAACTGATATCAAGGGGTGAAAGGCCCTTCCAATAGACTGGATTTCAGCAAGGCACCTGTCTCAAAACAGCCAGGAGAACAGAATGTGTCCTAAATTCAACAGGGGTGGTTGTTCAGTTCTGAAAGCTGCAGCTTGACTGGACACCATTTGCTGTTGGTGGGAATGGTGGCAGGAGTTCCACAGCCTGAGGTGCATCCCCTGCCCAGTGCAGCACTGGAGCCCCAGGGCAGAGCTGGGAGTCTGGGCTCACAGAAGATGATGCATGTCCTTGCACTGGGGATCTGAATCAAGCTGGCACAACAGGAGAACTTGGAGTCTCAGATTGGTTTTATTTTTACATATTTATTTTTCCCTGCCACAAGATATAAACTAGTATGTTTAGTTAGAAAAACATGTTTAATTGTGCTCTGCATAAACTCCCATTTGAAAATGTTTTTCAAATAAAGTTCTTTAAATGTTTTGGGCAACATCTGGACTTTTTTTTTTTATATAAAGGATCTGAAAGGAATTTAGAATCCCAGGCTCCTTGTGGTTCTCCCATCTTCATAAGAAGGCAGCATAGTAAAATGTGAAGGAAAACTTGAAGAGTTTTCTTGCCTTATGTCTTCAACACAGGGGAAGAACCAACAGTTTTTATTATTCCTTCTAATATTTTGGAGTTAATCTTACCATTTTTTATGGGCTAGGTCAACTAGAATATTCTCTTGGGCTTTCCCTGTATGCTGTTCTCTGTCTGTAGATTAAAAATCACAGCTGCTTTGAAGAAAAATTAATGCTGGTTCAGGGCTAGGAGGAGATGAAGTTCCATGAGTTTGAGGAATAAAAAGATGTAGGTGCCCACCCCCTGGCAGGGCAGCCAGCTGTTCAAGCCTTCTGAGCTGCTTTGCAAGCCTCACCTGAAACCTCTGCTATTTTCAAGTAAGTGTTTTGCATGTTGAACTAAAGGCCCAGTATTGACTCTTGCACGGTGTGTTTCTCCTAATTACTCACAATGGGAGGCTGCCCTGGCAGCAGCTCTGGGGTGCTGCTCAGGCTCTGATTTCTAACATTCCTCCCTTGCTCCCCCTGAGCAGGCTGCTCACACTGCTGACAAGTCCTGTTTGCTCTCTAACACCCACCTACCTGACGTCCGTGTTGAGCATTTACATTTACACCCTGAGAATCAATTACCATCAGATCTCTGCTTCTCTGCACTGCAGCTGATGAATCAGTCATAGGTTAAGACAAGAGGAGGTAAAAAGCCAGCACGTCTGCACTGTGTGTTTGAAACCCCTTTATCTAAAAATACTCTGGATACAGATCTGATTTTTTCTGTCTGCTGCACGTTCAGTATTATTTTAACAGCCTTAAAACACGTGTTGCTAAATGGGCTGAGAGAAAAGCCCTGGGATGAGCTGTGTGCTGGGCAGGCTGCTCAGCACCCTGCTGGGAGCCAGGCTGGGAGCAAGCGGACCCAGCAGGGCTCCCCAGGGTGCAGAGGTGGCAGCAGGAGGAGGAAAGAAGCAGCCCTCTGGGGGCATCACTCACAGCCCCAGCAGTGCACTCCTAGCCCTCACACATGGGGATTGGTGGGGCCCAGGGGTGACTCCCCTCCTTCTCACAAGCTTTCAGTGACAAAGCTCTGCAGAGTGACTCCTTCCTACCCTTCTTCCAAATTAGGCTGCAGTATGGAGATGTCACAATCTGAGCTGTGCCCTGAGTTGTCTTTCACAGCACAAGGTGTAAAGATAAAGTGATGTCTTAAAGGAGGGTACTCACATGTCTAGACTATATCTAGCAGGACAAAGCTGCCCAGTAACTGGTTATTTGTTCAGCCTTTTCAGATGCAGTTTAGAAATGGTCTGGTTTAGAAGGGCCTTCTCTTTCCCAGTGCTGACCAGTGCTGTTTAGTAAAAGACACTTATTGCCCATCAGGTTCTTGGCATTTCTGTGCATGTCCAGAATTCCCCATGCTCTGGCCATGATGCTCTGAGGCCTCGCCCATGGCAGAGCAGCCCCCCCAGAAGCTCTCTGGGAGAACTCTGGGAGTGGGCACCCCTCCAGTGGCCTTTCTCTGCTCTACAGCTGCCTGCATCACAGCCCAGCCTGAGCCTCAGTTCTTCTCACTTCAGCTGCAGCTTTTCACAAGAAAACTTACAGACTGATGCCTGCTCCATCCTCCCGGGAACAAAGAGCTGCCATTCAGGAAGCAGTGAGCACAGTCTGGATATTCATTAGCACTCTGACCCTTCTGATCCAACACTGCCTTTCTAACCTGTGCTTATGTAGCAGCAATGGCAGCAGAGATGCTGGATGAGCCAAGACAGATAGCAAGAAATATTGGCAAAATGCTTCCCAAGCGCCAGCAAAATTAGCAAGAAGTCGTATGAAAAAGCAATTTAAATGCCAAGCTCAAAGCTCTTGAGATCTTCCTAATTCTGCAGTTCACAGTGAGGAATTTATAAAACTATCAAAGGAATCCCTTTTTTGGAAAAAATCCATTTCGATTTAATTAAACATCCTGAAAAAATATTTTGTAAAGACAAATATTTTTAAAGTTAATTCAAGGCAACATTGATATGTATAATTTCCATCTGAGAAGTATAAAAACCATATGACTGTAGTTCAGAGTTACAGTCTCACAGCAATTTCCAAATTATAGCTCCTTATTTTAGAAGTTAAAAGACTTTATTTTCAAACCACTTGTCTCTTTTCTTATACATTACTATCAGTATTAAAAAAGAAAAAGAGTGGTTTCATGGTCAACTTTTAGCCTCAGTTTCATGTATGAGGCTGCTCTGCTGCTGATGTGCGGAAGACACATAAATCAAGTTTTCCCTTTGCAACCACAGTTGAGGAGAATTTGAAACTATCTGAGTCACCATCAGTAACAAGTTTGACTTGCAGCACTTGTGGGGCACATGTGCTAAAGAGGAGACTGCCTTCTCAGATGCCAGCTTCTTGGAGTGGAGCTGCAGTGCAACTACCCAGATAATGACAACAGGAATTCCTTACAGAGGCAGAAGCTGGTGGCAGCAGGACCCCAACTGCAGCTGACCAGTGCTCAGGCAGCAGCAGCACAGCCCTGAGCAGAGCAGGTGCAGCTGCTGTTCCTAGAGCTGCCATGCACAGCAGCATCCCAGCCTCCTGCCAGCTTCCCTCTACCTCTGGCCTGTCCTGAGCAGCAGTGCTGTGCTAGCTCACAGCTCTGGGAGCTGCATCTCTGCAGCTGTGCCCCATGGAGTGAGCTCCATTTTCCCTGTCAGTCAGAAGAGGGGAGATGCTGGGCTCCCATACTGTCATCTAGCAAGATGGTGGTCTCCTGCTGCTGCTCAGGAAAACTGTATTTCAGCTGCAAACACCCAAAGAAACCCTGATTGTACTTCTGTTAACTCCATTTTCAAGAGAAAGCTTTCAGTATTTGTGTTCCCACAGTGAGCAAAGCCTGATGTCCCTGTCTTTGTCTGGTGCTAATGACAGTCTCATTCCAGACACACATCAACAGTGTCTCCCTTGTAAGGATTCTGGCCCCAACTGGCAGTTTCCCATATTCCATGGGCATGCTCCAAAGCCCAGGGAGTCAACTGGACTTGGTCAGGTGTGCTTGGCACAGGTCATGTGTGCCCAGGTTATTTATTATTCATTGTTAGTAAAAATACATCTCTGCTCTGATTCTTGTAACCCATCTTCCCTCCATGAAATTATTCACTACTCTTTCCAGTGCTTATTTCCAGGCATCTTTCACCGTTTTTCATGGGGTACATTTACATTTGCTTGGTGATCACACAAGGTCAGTTATGTCCCCCTGGTAACATGTTGAAGTGCAGTAACTCAGCTGGGTACCTGACCCCTGGCTTTTCACATGGGCACTGTGTGATTTGGTGTTTCCAAGGCTCTGCTTTGTTGTGAGCATGTGCTGGCATGTGCCCTGCTTCCCACTGGCCACAACACCTAAACATGTCTGCCTTTGTCAAGGTCAGGGCAGCTCACTAGGCCTACAACAGATGCTCTCCCAAAGAGAGAAAGAGAATAAGGGAGATGCATGTAGCCATTAGAAAGGGAAACTAGAACAGCTTTGATGAAAATGATAATGATAAAGTGGAATAAATAGAAATATATACAAAATGAGTATGGAACCCAGCCCCTGATGGCAGTGACATCACTGGCACCACTGATGCTGTGGAACTGGCACTGGGAAGTCCCAGACTGGGCCCAGCAGCACATAGGAACTGTATTTAGGAGCTGAATTCTGGTACTGTATTCACACATGGATGGGGTCAAAAGTAGAAAGGATGGAGTTTTCCTCAGATGCCAGCCACTGAAGAGGAGGAGAAGAGCCTGACCCTGGTAATCCCTTGGCCTCACAGTGAGTAGGATGTGCATGGCATGGAATCCCTGTCTGGTCAGTTCAGGGTCTGCTGTCCTGGGCCACTCCTCCCCACAGACACAGCCTTGCTTTCTGCACCCCCTGTATGGTACTCAGGCTCCAGCAGTGACCTCAGTCTGCACATCAACCCTTGCTACTCAGCCTAAACATGGAGCACACCACTGATAAAAGCAGACACTTCTGCAGAAACGTTGGCAGCTTCAGAAAATGCACTTAGAAGAACTGAGTTGAAAAGTAGAATTGCTGAACAGAATTGTTCTGTTCTGACTTAAACTAAGACACAGGTAAAAACAACAACTTGGTGCCCAGAGCCACTAGCTCCACTGTTTGTCATCACCTGCAGGGTTACACTTTGTTCCATTTACTGCTTCTTCACTATTTTGCCACACTTAGGGTAATGCAGAGTATTTTAAAGAAATGGGAAAACCAGTGCTGCTAACAGGAGTTCAAGAATGGTACAGAACAAACAGGGAAAATATCCTATATGTAAATCATTTGTGAAATCAAGCTAAAATTAATGACAAACAAAACTTGAGTTCCCTTTGTGGTTGATTTCCATTTAGCTGCACCCAACAATAAAATAGTTATCAAAGAAAGCTACCAATTGGATTTTAATTCAAAACATTTCCAGAAAACAGTTCCCAAATCTCAATTGATATCTCTCCAACAACCTCCTAATTGCAGCAAGTTGGTGGTAAAGGAAAAAAAAAAACCTGCTTTAAATGAAAAAGATGTATTCGGTCTGCTGGAGCAGGCTGCATCCTTGTGTTAATTACTGCCAGAACTCCCCTAGCCAGCAGCTTCCGCTGGGGGCTAAATATAGCTGTGTGCACATGGCTCTGTGCTGACAGACACAGGCAAGCCAAGGAATTCTTCTACTGTCCTACCATCTTTTCCTGGGGACCATTGGGCAGAGGTAAGAGAGGCCACAGAGTGCAGAGCTGGGGAAATGCTTGTTTAGTGTCACCAAGGAAAGACTTGTAGCATCACCAGGATTTCAGAATCACCTATAAATGACTCTCCAGAGCCTGTCTGATCAGAAAGCCTCATACACATTTCACTGTCAGAAAAGAACAAAGATGTCATCTTACCTTCAACTGCAGCCAAAGTCCATTCTTCCTCCACTGACTTGCATGATTCTGCCTTCACTTACTGAGACAAAACTCCTTCACCCCTCCAGTCTAGGCCTTGCTGTTTTCCTCTGTGAGCAACTGCAGCCTGTTGCCAGTCCTAAACAGTGAGAAAGATGACACTGAGCCATCTGAAGGCTGTTCTGCATAGAAAGAATGAGACACATGACAAGAGATGGTAAAACATATTACTTAAGTTTTATGATTCAATCAGAAACTTCCCAGCAGATGACCACTCATGTCTGAGACTTGTAAAATCACCACTGTGGTGTCTAGGAAGCACTAAAGACACCCAACCATCCTCCACATGGGAAGACCAGAGCACTTTTCTTCTTGGCAGGTCAACAAGCAACAGAACAGCTTCTGATCTCTGATTTTCCTCTTTGGAAATCATGTCACCCTCTAAAAAAAACGTTGAAGCCCTCTGAACTGGATTTTGAAATCTCATCTGGCATTGAAAAGATGGTTATAGTACACATTCAGGACACTTCCATTGAGCCACCAGAGAAGATGGAACAGCAAACTGAAGAGGAGGCAAAGGCTGCAAGAGGAGAGTGCTGAGCATCCTTTGCAGAGGAAGAGATGCAGAAATCAGTATGTAAGAAACAGAAGAGACGTTTCTTACCTATTATAAAAGCTGGTTTTGCACAGTTCAGGAATATTTGCAAAATCTCACTAAAATATCAGGCAGTGCTCCTCCTGCCATTCCTCATACAGAACTTTTTGAACCTGGTAGGAACTCTGGAGCAGCTACTTCCATTCATGCTGTTGGCAGCTAGTGTTTGGGAGCCACAGGTCCCCCAGACAGCCATGTTATTTGGTATAAATGCTGGTGGCTATAAGACACCATCTTTGTTTCCTCAGCTTCCTTTGGCAATTTAGCTTCAATTTCCATAATTAGGGAATGCCTCTTTGTCAGAAAAATCAATCATTATGTTTCAACGAAGAGAGATGAGATCTGGGGTCCTCCAGCAGAGGAAAGGAACAGAGCCAATTGTGTCAGGACAATCTCTGGCACAACAAATGAAATCACTGCACCCTTCAAACAAGCTCTGATGCTCTGGTTCTGCTCTACACCTCTGCCATCCTGCACCTTCTGCTGGGTCAGATCTGCCCACACAAGAGTGCAGTGACATGAAGATAAGCTGATCACACAGCACAGCAGTTGTCTCTGCCTTGTAACAGCCCAAAAGCTGCTGTAAGCAGGGATTCTGCCTGCCCCCATTTCATGGCTACAGTCAGCAGCATGTGGTTGTGAATCCAGCCTTTGTGAAGCCCTGTGTTATTCCAGTGCTTTGCACAGAACTGCCCTTGGTGTCTCATGAGTGTGATAAATAGGGAGCCAAGGGAAATCCTGAGCCCTGGTGAAGCTGTCAGTTCTCAGCAGCAGCAGCAGTTCCCAGCTATTGTCACAGCCACACACAGAACCATCCAGAGGTGGAGCTGCCTCTCAGAAGTATTTTCTCTTTCATCAGAGAAGTGTGGTCTGAATAACAGCTCTGACAAAGACCAGCATCTCTGAGATCAAGGCTACAACACATACCAACAGGCCAGAGGGGAAAAGATCTCTGCTAAAGACCAAACAAAAGGAAGAAGTCCCTCGTAGCTGTGATTGTGTCAGGCAGGGAGCTGCTCCCCACCCATCCCATCCCATCCCATCCCAACCCATCCCATCCCACCCCATCCCATGCAGCAGAAAGACAGGGAAGTCACACACCAGTGCCCACAGTCATCCACATATGCTGCCTTCATTCAAATCAGATTCTGCTTTCTGCTGGCAGTTTTTTATCTGCAGGAAAGTGTCCTCTCCAGATGTTTTCTCCCCTCATTTCCCTTTTTAAGATGTGAGGACTCTGCCTCCTTCTTCCTGTGGGTAAAAAACCCACAAAAAAGGTCATCATTCGATCTCTTTGTCTCTTACTACAATAAAATGATCTTCCTTTATATCACACTTTTATATGCTTGACAGCTATGCTTGACAGTTAGTAATAAAACTCAAGTCATAATCTGCTTTCAGTTAGAAAAGTCATCTTGAAACCCTTTGGTATTCTTGTCAGAAATAATAATTGCTCATTGTCAACATTAACCCCCTTGAGCCTGCAGATCCATCACTCCCAGTGCTGCCTACAGGAATCTGCTGGAGGTGGTGCAGGGGACTCTGCTGCTGCTGCAGCTTGCTGCAAATTCCTTCAGTAGTGGGAACATCAGCTGGGAATAGTTCAAAGCAAGCTCATACCAAACTTGTAACAACAAAAAGGGCTTTGGTGCAATGAGGAGAATTCACAAAAATGTACTTTCGTTGAGAAATGCCACATATACTTGTAATAATAATAAAAAAAACCCAACATGTGCTTAAAATCTGAAGTTATTGTAGCACATACAGAACTTAGGGCAAATGTGATGATGCCTGAGATGATCATCTTCCCCAGTCTGCCATCATTTCTCTAGTGCTCACTGCACTTAGGTGCTAATCTCTTCCTTTGGATATTTTAGGATATTGGAGCTCCACAGAGCAAGTTGGAGATATGACAGATGACTCCAGTATGTGGTATGTTAGATCACTTAGGGAGGAAAAAGAAAAAAAAAGGCCCTTTTAAATTAAAAACAAACTTATTAAACAGAAATCTAGATAGATCTCTATTTGGGTGAGAAAATAGCCTTCAATATGGAAGTTCTGGCAGCATTTAAAACAACAAATGTTATGAATGCTATCATGAAAAGATAATAATTCTATGAACAGAAAAAAAAAAAAAGATTTAAAAAGGCACATTCACACAAGTTATAGGTTAAAGTTGCTCACCAAATTTCAGGTCAAGAATTACAATGCCTTTAATTTTGTTTATGGATTATTTTTCTGGATGTGCTAATGGGAGCACGTGTGAGAACAGTGACCAGGACTGTGTCCTGCTGGGGGGGTCCTGGTGACAAGGCAGCTCCTGTCAAGATGTTTTTAAGACAACACTGGGCAAATACCAAATGGGGATGGTCCTGGTGCATGGGGGGATGCTTCAGTCCAGGAAGATGGATTTAAGATTTCTTCTGCTCCCCAAGAGCTCTCTCATTCTGTGACTTGTCCACATTCCTCTTGCTCCATCAGGCTCTGTCTCTCCATTGGCCATACTCCCATTAATAAAACTGTGTGCATTTCTTATCTAATTCAGATGCTCTAATTTTTAGACTGCCAACAAAGAAACTAGTCTTTGACAAAATACTCAGTACATGACTGAGAACAAAAAACAGCTCTGAGAAAAGCTCTCTGAATTTGAACTAATAGATGTATTAAAACAGATTGTTATGTCATGCCAAGCAATTCTTTTACTACAGGCTTCCTCAAGTAGCTTTAGTTAACTCTGTGCTCCAGCTTAGCTCCTAGCACAGCATTCTGCTGATTCAGTGGTGAACAAGTGACATCACTATTTGAAAAACAAAAAAAACAAAACAAACTAAGAGTGGGAAGTTTTGAGTTAATTAACCCTTGATCAGATTCAACTATCTGCATGGGAAATGTATGTGTATGTGTATTGGTGTCATGGGTTGTGTCAGTAAGGAAGACAGTGAGTCAGTCTGTGTTTTAGATCATAGATCCACAGGAAAAAAAATAAATCAGGATCACAGATCCCCAGATCACCAGGAAATGAACAGATCTGAGCAGTGTGAAGTTTCCCAGCCTTGCCTCTCAGCAAGGGAAACTCAGTCCAAGTGTCAGTGCCAATCCCTGAAGCCACACCATGCTAACTGACCATGTGCAAGCAGGTGCTTCTGGCCCTCCTTAGCAGTGTTCATAGTTCTGGGTTGTTTAGCCTCATCTTTAGGTAAATAAGATATTTTATGAAATCTAATGGTCTCTGTGCAAGAGACCACAGTGTAACTGGCACCATAAAATGTTAATCATAAATGAATAATTCTTAGATTGTAATTAGTCTATCTAACAATATTTGTGCTTAGCACACAAATACAAGATTCATAATGAAAATTACAATACTCATCAGTTGTTACTGACCCATCAGTTGTTAAAATATGAGAATCTGATTGGGGTTAACATGTGAAATGAAAGATTCTGTGTGTAATGATGCTAGGAGCATTTACAGTGTTACCACACAGCACTTTGGGCTTGTGTTTTCTTACCTGGAGAGGTGCCAGAGCAGTGGGGAAAAAAGAAAAGAGCAATTTTTGGTTTTGATAGTGATGAAAATGTGGAGATATCCTTAATGTACCAACACTTGTTAAAGATGTGGTTTGAGATGTAATTATCCATTGAATAAACCAGCAGAAACTTGATCTGAGAAAGCACATTTTAAACCTCACTCTGCTCAACACAACAATGCTGCCTGTTACCAGGGTCACTGCACCCAGCTGGTGCATTTTAATGCAGACACACACACACAGAGGGATGCTGTATGGTCACCACCTTACAGTGCCCACTGTAGCTCCTAAAAATAGTGGAGACCTTCTGTGACACCTGAACATGGTCCCTGCATTGCAAAGGGAGCTAAAAGGCAATGCAGAGAGGGTCACAGTGTGGCCACAAGTGCTTTCTGTCCCTGTGCTGGTCCTGACACCTCCAGGCAGTGCAGTGCACACTGTGCCAGCCTGCTCAGCTAGCACACCAGTATGGACAAGCACCCATCTGAAAAGCCACCTACCCTTTCTTTGTGGCTCACCTGCCAGCCTGGTGGCTGGTTTGAAGCTGGGGAGCAGGAATGTACAATTGCACTTCACAGGCCTTGGAAGGTTTTAGGCTTTGAGTAAGATGTGTTATTTCAGTGCTTACATTGTCCAAAAGACAGAGTGAAAATTGCTATAATTAAATCACACTTACAAAACCAGTACAGAAACACCACAACACCATTCTTGAGCAAACCAGATTTCCCAAAGCACAATGCTCTTTAATTTGTTGGAAAGGAAAAATAACAACTGTGTGAATGCTGACAGCCAATGCTACTATTCACAAGCATCCCAGCCCTCATACATCTGCTATTTTGGGTGGGCAGATTTTAAGCATTTTAACTCCTAAGCAGCACTGGCTGTGGACTGGGCCAGTGCTGCTAGAAGACTCCTGGCAAGGGAAGGGCTGCTGTAGACTTCAGCTCACCTTTACATCTGCACAGCCTTCCCTCTTCTGGAACCAAACATCACTGGGGTTTCCCCTCCCCTGGAGGCTCCTGCTGCTCTGCTCCTGCATGACAGGCCAGTATTTCCAAGTGACATGTACAATTTTATTTAAAGATCTGGCTGGCGTAAAGAAAGTTTTAGAGAGCAGCTGATCTACTTATTTTTGGCTTCCAGGAATGATTTGGTTGTGACCAAGCTGCAGTCTGAGGGATGAGCATTGTCTGTGTGTCTGGCCAGGATTCCAGCCTAAAGGGCTGAGCTAAGCACTGCCTTCAGCTGGCAGGAAGCTAGAGACCTTTGTACAGATGTTTGGAACACACTTCCAAAGGTTCCTTTGCTTCTCTGGGGCACTTCCAGCCTGTAAAAGTGTATTGAAAATCAACACAGACAGGTAGCTGATTAATTACTCAGCTACCAAAATACAGTCCTATCCTAACTTAAAAGTTTTTAGCAATGTCTGGTGGACTCACCACACAATTGTGGTTCCACTCATTTTCAGTCTGTTTGGAAAGATAAATGGCTTTAACAAGGGCATCTCCATTATATTGCTATTGCTAAGGCACAACCTAAGACCAGTTGTGTATGACAATGAATGGCATTACATTATATTCACATTATGTGAGGGGAATCAGTTCAGCTCAACAGCTAACACCCAAGTCTACATTTCTGCCCTCACTTTACTAGGAATCCAAAAAAATCAGTCACTGTAGTAAGTTGGTGAAATGCAACTGAGAAATAAAAGGCCATGCTGATAAATTGCTCTCCTCCTTCACATGCCCTGCCCTTTTAGGACTGGTTGGGATGTCAGACTTTCCTGTGTCACCTGCAGCAAAACTGCAGATGCACAGCACAGCCATTTAGCATCACTACTGCCCAGGTGACTTCATTCAGTGTCTGACTCTCCTATGTGCCTCTTTTTTGATCTGAAAGACAAGCAGAAGTGTTGAGAGCCTGGCCAGACTGTCAGGGGTCAGCCCTGCTCAGAGGAATGCTGTTCAGCACATGTTGCTGTTACCTGGGTCTTGAAGGTTGCATCTGGTGCAGCACTAGAGCACTCAGTGAATCCCAGCTGCCTCCCAGGGCAGTTTCCCAGCTAAACCAGGTTTAGACACTTCTGTGTTACCCAGTTTTGGAGGAAATAAGTTCTCTTGTTAAACTCTCCATCCATCACAGAAAGGCCCTTGCAGCAGCTAACTGCATGTGAAGTTTGCAGTGTTTCAGAGGTGGTTTTAATGGAGTGTGTGCTGGGCTTTTCTCTGCTGTTTGCTTAGCAGCAGACAGACCAGACACTGTCTTCAGAGGGAACTTCAGAATCACCAAATACCCTGGAAAACATCAAGACTCATGCTCAGTCTAGCCAAAGGCAATGTGCCCCAAAAGGCAACTCAAAGAAAGCTGTATTCAGCTACAAACCCACATTGAGTCCACTTCACAGAGCAGCAGTGTTGACCTGCTCAGGGCAGATGGGGCATCTGCATCAAGTCCTTGTGTCTTTGGAGCAGGTAAGGAAAAGGTCACCACACACCAGCTCCTCCTTCTTTCTAAGCAGGGCTGGCTGCATGTTCCTAGTGGAAGTAACAGAAAAAAATCATTGAAATGATGAAATAATATGACTGTCCAAATATGGAGTGTCATACTCATTGCTCCCATAAGGACAGTTTTGCAGCCAGCCTGTGCAGGAAGATTGAGAAATGCTTAAATTTCTGAATTACTACTGGCTTAAAATGGGAGCCCCACAGTCCAAGTAAAAGATTTAATTATCACCTGATTACTACTGCATTAATCCTACAGGTATTTGACAAAACAACCACAAACAAGACTGTACAAACAATTGGGGCTAAGATACCAACAGAGCTGACTGCCTGAGGAAACAAATCCATGTGGAGAGTTTTGTGCACTGAGCTTTTCCAAAGCTTCTGCAGCTCACCCAAGAAAATCAGTCTGATCACAAAAGTGATTTTTCTGGTGATGGCACCTGCATGAAGACAGAGGCTCAGAGCCATAGGTCTGTTGCCTTGCTGAGCTACCAGACATTAACAGGGAGTTAAAGAACTAAAGTCCCTGGCTTTTCTTTAAAATTACTGAAGTATGTGGCCTACTGTGAGATACCCAGTGCAACTGCAGTGTCTTGGTGTCTATTTTTGGTTAAGGGTAGTCATAAAAATGTGTAAGATGGCTGGTAAGAAATATGTAATCAAACTTTTTTAAATAGCAGCAGAATAACCTTGACATTTTATGCAAATTATCAATTGAAGACAATTTTCTGGAGACTTTTCAAGGGGAGGCCAGCTAAGCAATGATTAGCAATTAACTGTATTTTAAATGCAACCACCCTCCCTGAGATTTTAGGGATTTTTTTTTCACATAAACCTTTCCCCAGGAAGTGGGTATTCCCTATCCTAGCTGAGATAGCAGCCCAGCCTCATACTATTTCTTCATTGCCTCTCACAGCTCAAAGTGTTCTATTGAAGGCAGAGTGAGATTTAAGTGTCTAGCTGTTGCCATGCTGGTGTGTGGCTGGAAGAGGGCCTGCTCTGTCAGCTAGAGCAGGGGCAGCTCTCTAGCTGCATTAACTGCTCCCCAAGTCCCTGCTGCTGTGCTGATCCAGGAGGGCTGAGGCTCTGCCCTGGGAACCACAAAGATGTGTTCCAGCCTCTGTCAATATTGGGCAACATTTCCCTGAAACTTGGAATTGGAAATCAGTAGGGTAATTTGGATTCCCCTTTGTGATAACTGTTGGCACATGTCAACTACCTAATGGCAGAGCAAGAAAGCAGCCCCATCAGCACAGTCTGTTCACGCTGTTGCTGCTTCTGATGATGACACTTTTGATGTCCTAAAAGCTGTTGCCATTGCATCCTTCCCTGTTGATGCCACTGCACATCCCCGGGATAAAAGCCCAACAGTGTTTGCTTTTTACTCTCCTGCCAAGATGAGTTTAACCCCTTATACTCCCTCAAAATACAGAACTGGGCTGAGATTAAGTGTCTGTGGAACTTACAACAACTGACTTAACAAGGTCACTCTGAGGGCATGAAAAGGACCCATACAGTATCATAGGGTAGAAAGTCAGTTTAATTCATGGTGTATTAGCTGAAAACTTTGTATTCTTAATTGAAAAGCAGTGTTTTTGTCACTACAGAAGTTATTGGATGTGTTATCTTGTCAGAGTATTTCCAGTCCTGTGCTGCATGCCTGGCTCCCTGACTATTCCTGAGCTCTATATTCACCTGCTCTCTCTAGATGTAACAGCAGTTCCCACATTATAGTTCTTCCATGGAAAAGCAGCTGAGGAAGTCATGGGTTTAGCTTTGTGAAACCTCATCAGCAGGATTTTGGGTTTTTCCAAACCAAGATGAAACATGGAATTATGTTCAAGTACTTGTTCTGACTCACTGAAATGGGGACCAGTGGGTGTCAGTGGAATATTCCACTTCTGACTCATCTCTAATTTTTCTCAGTACATTCTGAACTCCTGCATCTTTCAGCCACTCTGCACATCCCTGTGCATTTCTGGTCAGACTCTCCCACCCTGCCAACAGTGCAGTGCTTGTACTGACTGACAGAGCCACGTTTATTGTAGTGTGCAATGGAAGTGTGGCTGCCTGACTCTTGGCCCAGGACATGTACAAATCAAACATGGGTGAAAGGTTTATAATACACAAAAGTCAGAAACAGGGAGATTTCCCAAAGTCTAGAAGTAGCAAAGGTTGGAAATGATTTGTAAAGATAGAGCATGGAAAAAGATAAGCAAATAAAGGTGAAGCCCCTTGCCAGCAGCACCAGCAGTTTCAGAAACCCCTCTGCCCTCCTGTGTGCTCCACTGCCCTTCAGCAGGACTGTCACCTCTCACTGTTGCCTGGTTTGCCCATCACTACTTCTCCTTATTCCCTGTGTATTTTTATCTTCTGGAAGGATTTAAATGAAGCTTCTCTTTCCTAAGTTTAAAAAATATCCATCTGGCTGTGACAACAGGAGACGTCATTTTTTCAAGACCTTATTTTCTCGACTGGGGACTTTGGAGGCAAATTGGCCAGGATTGGAGTTTGCTTGGAGAGCTGGAAGTGGAAGCAGAGTATCTGCAGCCTCACACAGCTCCTCCATCTGTTTTGAAATCTCTTGTGAAATCAGCTAAATTCTCATGTTAAGGGAGCTCTGGAAATGGATCACAATGATGCTGTTAAAAAGTTTAGTGTAAAAATGTAGGTTTCAAACCTGGGCATCCACGTGGCCATCCAGTTAAAATGCTTTTGATGTTTTTTCCATCTCTGCAGACAATTGTTGTTTTTCCATAAAGCACAACAGCTTTGAAACACTGACTTACAGCTTCCCTTACATTACCCTGGCCTGTAAATATCAGTGAACTTCATGGATTTTTCATGGAAGAAGAATTTCTAAATTGTAGTTCTTTATCAGAGCATCATTTTTTTCAGCATTAAAGGCAGTAAACATTATTTTCACTGATGTGTTTTCAGGCAACTTAAAGCACTTTTGAAACACTCTACACTGGCCTGTGGACAGGAACACAGAGATGTGAAATGAGTGAAACTGATGGAAAGAACAAGCTTTGGTCTGAGTCACATCTGCATTAAGGCTGAAACACTGGGAAAGGATACTTTTAAAAGTTCAGTTATTTTAATTATTGAAAAATCCTAGCAAAAGCACTGAACAGATACTTTGAATATGTAATTGAACTTAATGCCCCAAATAAAAAAGAAAGGCACTGGGGCTGTTAACATCAAAGCTCACATGCACAATCTAGGCCTTGCAACTGATAAGCTCCTTCTGGAAAAAAAAATTTTAAATCTCCATATTTCAGTGTCACTTGAGTAAAACTGACATGATAAAAGCAAGTATGTGAAGAAAAAAAAGGCAAAGTGGGGTCAGGTTCCAGCTCCCAGCAATGCTACATCATACAGAGTCTTAAGTAACGAACTTCATTAAAAAGTAAATTAAGTATTTCTTAAGCAGATACAAATGAGACTTTTTGCTATAGACTACTGAAATGTTGCTTCCACAGTATCAAAGCAAATCAACAACCCAGACCAAGTCACCCAGGAACAGATGGGTCTGGAATGTCGCCAGAGCAGGAGACTCCACAACTTCCCTGGGCAGCCCCTGCCAGGCTCTGGCACTGTGAAAAAGTTTTCCTTGTGTTTCCCCTCAACCTCTTGTGCTCCAACTGACTCCCATTGCCTCTTGTCCTGGCACTGGGTGACACTGAGCAGAGTCTGGCTCCATCCTCTCAAAAATATGCAGTGCATTATATAGTTTGCTGCTGCTTTACAAAACCCAAGAACAAAAAGTGAGCAGAAATCATCTTACTTTAAAAAAAATGAAAAAATAAACATACCAGAATATATACTATTCAGAAAACATCTCCCCTGACTGGACCCTGAAAGCACAAGCCAGAGTACTCCTGAGGGATTTTTTTGGTGGGCTGATGATGAACATTTTCCAAAATACTGTAACTTTTTCAAGTACATTGTAAAATTCTGATTCTTTTAAGGCATTTTGGTGGAAGCACATGAAGCAGGTGACCTTCTGCAGTAGGGTTGTAGATGTCCAGAGAAGAGCAGAGAGTGACCCAGCCTGCAATCACTCCACACATCCCCCACAGAAGGAATGCATCCAGGGTGCACCAGCATCTCTAGCTTGGCTAAAGCCCACATGCCCTGTCAGGATCTAAAGAACCCTAAAAGAGCTGCTGAATAAATACAAACTTGTTTGGTTTTTGGGTTGTTTTTTTTAAAGCACATTTAATTGATAAGCCAGTCAATTGCCATTAGTGATTCCAAAGCAGTTGCCAGTGTGACATCTATATCTGAGTGCTTATGCCAGGTCCTGTAGGCTTGCAGTCATGTTTCACATATCCCAGAACCCCTTTTTGAAGGCTGGATTCTCTCATGCTGTGTGAAAGACCTTGTGAAACTGAGAAAATTATTATTCACAATATACAGTAAACTGCAGAAAGCACATTGGGAAAGAGAAAAGTTTAAAAATAGTAAGTTTGAGTATAGAACTTGGATAGGTTGTTTGGTTTTTTGGAAGTATATCAAATTAAACATTACTTTTTTTATTCCTTTCATAAATTTATTTTTTTAATATACCATAAATATTTTCCCTAAACATAATTATGGTTGAAATCTGTCTATCTTTAATATTTCTATTTCATTTATATACAGATGTCTAAATATTGTGAACAGATCTGTTTATGGAAGTAAAATTAAGCTACCTGTTAAATTTGGGCACTTTAATTGAAAATCTACATGTAGGAGTGAAATTGCTTGTTAGTTGATCCACTGTGGCACACGAGGCTTATTTGCAGAGCATCTGAAGTGCCTGGATTCCTGTTTGGGTTGGGAAAAGCATCATGTGGGAATTTTCCTGAGGCTGTTCCAGCTTTCCCAACGTTGTATAAAACCAGTAGTATAAAACCTAGGTCCCTTCCAACCCCTAATATCTATGATTCCATGATGATTCTATGATTCTGTGTTGGATGGGTTTCAAATATGGCATTTTCAAGAAATGAGCCTTGGCTTTATCAACTGAGCAGGGGAATACACTAAGCAGTGAGAAGGAGCTGAAAGGATCTGTTATCAGTGAAGAAGCTACATGAAGTGTTTACAAAGCAGCTTGGTTTCCAGTGTGTCACACAGTCAAACACTGGCTGAAAATGCTGAAATACACCATTTAACCTTTCAGCCACACACTCCACACCTAGTCATGCACCATGAGTAGGACCTTCAACACCTTGGTGTGTAAGTAACATTCTGTAGAATCAGTAGAGACCAATCCAGCTACTGTTAACAGTCACTGCAGTCAGTTATAGCCAGAAGATATCATCATTTGCACTGCTGCTCATCATCTGTACTGTTAGTGGCCCAGAGTTCACATCAGGACCTATCAGAGATGTATCTGCTATCAGAAAAGTTCTCCTGCCCAGAATTCAGTCCTGGAGCAATCACAGCACTGTTAGATTTTTCTCCCAAAGTCCCAGCACATAGCACCAGGAGCTCTTGCTGGAGAAAAGAATGGAAGGTTAGCTGAAGTAGCTCCAGAAGGTTCTCTGTTGAGATTCACTTCATCTAAGCTGAGATGCCCTCGTGGATGTTTCCAAGATAAGTGCCCAGCCAGTGGAAAGAAGCAGGCCTTCCCAGCATGTAGGACATCTCACCTCTTCCCAGGGCTTCTTTGGATGAAATTAATCACCCCCAAAAGGACTGATTTTTCTCCCAAGACATCAGACTCCAAAGTGCATCAGCCTGTGTGGTTCGGATGTAAATTGTGTTGCAGCACTGCCTGTGTCTAGCCCATGTCTGGGGCTAAACTGGGGCAGTTCTGTCACCCAGTGACCCCTCCCCAGGCAAGAAGGATTGTGGATTTTTAGCTCCATGACACAACCATCCCCTGCCCTCTGGCAGAAGCATCTCCTTTCACAGGTAGCTCCTTCACTGACATGGCAATTCTCTAAGGGTGCAATGGGTATATTTCAGTTGCCTCACAAAGAACAGATGTCAACGAGAGACAAAACATCTTTCTTGTCATTTTTAAGACCTCTCTCCTTATATAAATAACCACAATGAATTTGAAATGAGTGTGAAAAGGGCTCGTTCAGCTTCTGAACCTGCACTGGACTATTTGATTTCAATACACATTTCAGTATGATCATTTCAAAAGTGTTTCTATTGCAAATGCAAGCAGGTTATTTGGAATTTGTATTGGATGTCTAGTAAATAGTGCTGCTTCTGCTTCCCCAAAGTTACAGCTTCAACCTAAAGCCACAAAACAGGGAAGAAGTTTATTTTGAGAGCACCCTGAGCCTGGAGCTGCCTTCCCAGTAAGGTGTCCTGATTTCCATGGCCCTTCAGCATGAGGCTGTTGCTGGGAAATGCAGCAGTTAAGCAAACTGGTAATTTTCTCTTCTGCTTTAAGGTAGCTGCATCCCCTTCTGACATTTCCATTACAAGCTCTAATTAAAGGCAATCCCTGTGTATCCTACTGAGATTTCTACAGGGCTCAAGAATAAGGAGTTCATTGTGATGTTTGTTTGAAGATTGGAAAAAAAAAAACCCAAATGTTTATGAGTGGAGCTTAGCAAGCTACAGTAGAAGGTATGTGAATTTTAAATAAACAAAAACCTCCTCCTTTGTAGCAGGGGAGGCTGAACATGAGGGCTTTGTGCCCAGCCAGTGTGTGCTGTTCAGTGCTGAGGACACTCAGGGGGAGGTGCCAAAAAGCAGCTGTAGATTGGCTGAAAGGATGACAAAAATCAGGAATTTTTCCTACTTCACAAGTTCTTCAGAGAGAGATGAGATTCACCCTTACTCCATCAGTTTCCATTCAGGCTCTTATTCCACATCTACCCCTTGCATAAATATTTTCAGTGAATAAACTTCTGCAGAAAGCTGCTGCTGAAGGGTCAAGAGTGCAGAGCAGCTGCATTTTTTTCCAACCAGTAACAAATAGTTCAGAGCTCAGTTATGAATAATGAGCTTCCACTTTAGATGAGGTGTTCTATTTTTGGCCTTAATTAGAGAAAAGTAAAGACTGTGCCTTACTGCTTTGTGGGTTTCATGGGTTTGCATAATAAAAGACAATATTATATCAAAACAAAAATAAAGAGCATTCAAAACACAGCATATACTATTTACATGGAATGTACTGCTTCTGGCTATTACATAAATACTTTTTTATCATTACTAATATTGAAATTTTATCAATATTAGGTTAAAAAAAACTGGAGAACTAGGTATCAGCTACCCAAATATAATAAATCAGATTTTCTCAATTTTTTTTTTTATTTTCTTAATCCTTCCAACTAGATTTTACTGGGACTGGATGTTTTATCTTTTTCACATCTCATGTTAACCCCTTATGACTTGCTTCAAATCTTACAGATGTTTTCTCCATCAACTCAAACCTTCAGAGACCCAATTTATAGCCTGTTACTCAGCTGTCGAAAGGTCGAGAAGAGGTAAACCCAGCAAAATTAAAAACAAGGCATCTCAAAAGGAGAAGGGACTGTCTCCTAAAAAAAAGGATTTCACATCTTGTTTTTCATGCAGCAAATTACGTCCCGTCCAGAAAAAGATGATAANTATATATAATATATAACTCATATTTGAGTTAAACTACACATTTTTTATATTCCAAATGAAAAAAAGTAACCCAGTAACTTCTGTATTAAATGGAACTGGAGTTAAGTTATATTGCAAGCACCACTTGGTCCACAGACTTTGCTGCTGAAGTTAGGGGTTTTTCTGCCCAGAGTTCAGGCCCCAGCAGAACTGAAGGAGAACACACCCAGTGTTAGTCATTTGGGATGGGGTTGGATTCTGGGATCTCCTGAGGTCCCTTCCAAGCCCTCCCACCTGTGATTCCATGACTCATATCAGCCTGACAGGCATTGAGGGGGTTTGGGTCCTCAGTACACTCCTGTGCTTGAAATTAAACACATGTATATTCCAAAAAGAAAACGAGAGCCACTTTTATGTTGTGGAGAGTTAAAGTCAGTAATGCTTACAAACCAAAACCCAGGTTCAGAATTCCCTCTTTCAGACTGCAAACTGCATTTCTCACGCTGATCAGCAAGAACCCTTTGAGAAGAGCAGCACAGTAAACCTAGTTTGGGGTTCCCCCACCCCCAGGCATGACAGAGGGTCAGGTACAGGCAGCAATAACACAAGAGCATCTGAATAAGCAGATAAGGGAGGCAGTATGGAGAGCAGTTCTCCACCCTTTCATCCCTGCAGACAGTGTTTGTCCCTTTGATCCCTGAGCAGATCAAACAAAATCCACTAATCAATTATTTCCTTTTTTGTCTTTCAGATGCTGCCACAGGCCTTCAAATAGCACTTCAGGAATATTTTATTTGTTTACTTTTATAAAACAAATGTTTACCACAAAGGAATATTTTTTCCATCTTATTATCCTCCACCATCTAAAACTGTAACTGAAAACATTCATTTTAAAATAGTTGTGAAAGCTTTTTAATATTAATTATTTGGAATATAAATTTTTGAAACGTATTGGAAAGAACTTCCAAAGAAAAGTGGATTTCTTACACTGACATTTTTCAAAACTGCTGAACTTTGAGCCTGACAGCATCTTCACTCTCACCAGGAAAACTCCAGAGGGTTAGGCTTGGACCATGTGAGGTGTGGTGGAGAAAACTATCACCAAGGTTTAGTAAGAGAGTGAGGAACAGCCCCTTGCCTCCATGAAAATGAGAATAGCAATGAGTGGTTTCAGCTGCCTGCTTCTCTGTGACACTGAAAGGCTCTGGGGGACTGACTACCTGGCTCTGATTCCACTTAGGTAGTTCTGTGCACATTTGTTTGTCCAGGTAGGTTTTACTGGTGCTGCAGCTAGAGCCACAAAGGGTCAAATCAGAATTAATTACTAAATCAGGAAGTGCTGACCTGCAAGGCTCAGTCCTGACAAGTCTTGTATCATATTTAGTCCCACCAGGGTATCAGTGGTTATGATAAATCACCTAATGGCAAAAAAGGCTACTCACCAACTGAATGCTGAGGGAAGTTCAGAAGCTGGTGCAGGTCAGTGCCACAGAAACATCAGCTAAGGAGAAAAGAAAAAAATACACAACCTGAGTAAAGCCAAGCAACACAGGAAGGGAATTATTGCAAAATAGTATATGAAGACAGAAAGGAGATGGCACACGTTGCAAAAAGATGGAAAAAGTAGAAACATTCTATTACAATAATGGTATTAATTAACAGATCTTTGGAAAAAAAATCCATTAAGCTTCCAATTTCTCTATTGAAAAGAAAGAGAGATTGAAGTAATTTAAGAATTTAAGAAAACTCATCTGAGACCAGCACTGCCCTGGACTAAGCTCCAGTTCCAGAGTATTAACCAAGAGAGAGGCAGCAATACAGCTAGTGGATATGGCTGGCTGGCTAGCACAAACATTGGGAAAAAAGCCCAAATAATCCTTTGAGGAAGAATTTCTGGGTCTACCTGCACCATCAGTTTCCAGGTGACAAGACCTGTAGCTCCATTTGGATGAAGTGCTTCAAAATGCCTCTGAGCTCTGATACAAACTTAGCCCTCTGACAAAGTCTTTGTTGCAAACATTTAGATACCATGCTGCCATCACACCACCCAGAGCCAGAAACCATCCTGAGATGGCCTGTGCAGGTGTAGTTAAGAGGTCAGAGAACTGGTTAGGGTTGTGAAGAAGGTGAAGCAGTTTGGTCGTGTGAAAATTGATGGAACAATTGATGGAACACAGGGCAGAAGGGATGAAGTTTGTATCAGAAGGCTTTTCAATGGTGAGAAAAGCCACCAGGCTGTGGAATCTCCACACATTTTAAAGCCAGAAGCCTTGAACTCATCTATCCATCTTTGCCCATGAAGCTGCAGCATAGCTACTGTGTACTTGGTGTTTTCCAGACTGATGGACTGAATCTGGGATCAAAAAGACAAATGAAAACCTAAAAAGAGATAGAGAACTCTAGTGAAAGATCTGGGTGATTATCAGCTCTTATTTACTGTATGATCATAATTCCTTTTTTTGTTTTGTGTAGTTGTTGCAGTGATCCCTGCAGGACAAGCACCACCTTCAGCTGGATGCTTGCAGCAGGATTTGACTCCAACCATGTCTGAAATGACTGCTTATCCTCACCAATGCTGCTCCTCTGCCTAAAACCAAACCCATTGCTGCTGTGAAATACATGTGATAATGATGAGAGCTCTTATTTAACAGCTCTGCCTTTAATAAACACTTATACAATAATTCCACCATATCAGCTATCTTAATTGACTAGCAAACACTGCTCTGCTTGGAAGCAGTTGCTGTTTTCCATATTGTTTATATAGACACTCACTCACTTTCTATGAATTAAAGCAAATCTTTTCTTCTTTCTTGCTTTTCTCCCTGCAGTTATTTAGAAGTCCAGTTCATATACTGTGTCCTACTTTGATAAGAAAGAAATACTATTGATATTTTTTATTTCAGTTTGATAAAATGCATGTTTGTTTTTGTTCATAGATTTAAAGCCCCAAAATGGACCAGTACCGTAAATAAAACATGCAATCTCATTTTAAAAATTTATTACAAGGAATTTTGTTTATGATTTCATGTTCTCCAGTAATAATTAATTGGAGGTCTTCACTGGTCCCCACAGACGAACTATCATTCAAAATGCACTAAAGGATGATCAACACCCAGCAGCACATCTTCAGCAGTGAAAGTAACCATATGTATTTTTACTACCAGTTTAACATAAATTTAAAAACAAGTCATTTTACAGTGTGTGTGTTTTGCAAACACTGCCAAGAAAATAGCTAATTTACCACTTTCTAAGAGTTTGAAGATTTTTTACTGAAGTTACAATCATTACTAAACACTTGAAAGATCATACTTTGCACTTTTATGGTGACTTTCATTGGAACAGCTAGAGAAGTTTTTAAAGTGTTAATTGATTAATTAAGAATTATTCTTTTCAAGAACACATCCAAAAGAATTCTATTTCCTAGTCTGTGTGACTAAGTATATTTGAAGCAACAACAGAATACAGGCAAAACAGCAGCACAGCAGTTCTACCTCCACTGTACAAAGGAGAAACCTATCCAGCAAATATGTGGGCACCACCTCTTTTCATTCCTCATGTGAAATTTTAATTTCTTCTGCTGTAGAAATTTCCATGGTCTCTACTCTTGACATTTTTCCTCATTATATCAAAGGGAGTGACCCATCCCAGCATGCCTGGTGAGCATGTACCATGGAGGATATTTGGAATGATGAAATGATTATTCTCCACTGATAAAGATGAATTTATGTTTGTGTTTTAAAGTGTTAATCTCTTAGTTTAAAAGAATAAAATCCTTCCTAACCACTTCTATCTCCACTGTTTTGACAGATGTTCATTCTAACTGGAGAATGAGAGAGCAGCTGAGGTTGGAAGGCACCTCTGTCCCACCCTGCTCAGAACAGTGTCATGGCCAATCAGGTTCTGAGCATCTCCAAGGACAGAGACTCCACAACCAAACTAATATAAAGTCTTAGATTTAAACTGAATTTCCTGTATTTTGGGGAAAACAGATCACACTTTTCTTTCTCCTTTACCTCTGTTGAGGTGCATTGTTGTGCACACACTGCAAATGCTGTGCCAATTTCACCACAGTGGTGCAGTTTAACCCCAGCCAGCAGCTAAGCCCCACACAGCTGCTTGCTCACTCACCCCTCACCCTAGTGAACTGGATGCTTCACTCACCCAGTGAGGTGAGGGAGAGAATTAGAGGGTAAAAGTGTGAGATAAAGAGTTTAATAGGTCAGACATCTCTATCACATGTCATGGTTACTTGGGAAGACAAGAACCATCGCTCCAAACATGCCCCCCTTTTTCTCCTTATCCAAGCTTTCTATTCCAAGCATGACACCATATTCCTGGAATGCCCCCTTGGTCAGCTGTGCCAGATGGGTCCCCTCCAAACTTCTTGTGGTCCCCCAGCCTGCTCACTGGTGTGGTGAGGAGCAGAAAGGCCTTGACTCCACAGCAGCACTGCTGAGCAGCAGCTCCAACACCCCTGCTGTCTTACAGCACTGCTTCCAGCACCAATCCAAGCCACGGGCCACAGCAGCTACTGTGGAGAACATCCACTCTAGCCCAGGCAAAACAAGTACGAGTGGAAAGCATGAAGTGAACAAGTGAACTGCCAAAGCAGCATTCTCTGCCTAGCATGACAGAGTTCTTCATGACCTAAAGAGAGCACCTGATCACATCAGTCCTCTGAGTGCTAAGTATCTGGTAGTACGTGCCGAGTATTTCACTAGAAGTTCAGAAGAGTTCCTGTAAAGTTGAAATGATGTGGTTTTAGATCAGCATCTTGCTTCATAACTAGTTTCTACAACTGACTAAAGCAAAGGTTCCCCACTTCCCTAGGAAAAAAACTGGACCCACTGACAATGAAGAGGTTGAAGGTACCAAAGCATAGGACACCATAAATGTTCTTCATGGCTGCACTATCCTTCATCAGAGCCCTGAGGGCAGCACTCTGTTCCAGAGGTGGTTTGTGGAGCAAAATCCAGCTGTTTATTCAGGTTAACCACGGTCTGAAACACATGGCATTTACTTGACTCAGATTAAAGGTGTTTTTGCACAAGTGCAAACATTAGCATGTGTTTTCCTAATGAAACAGACTACAATCCTGTTCTTAAGGATTGTTTTTAAGAAGTTATTGAAAGGACCCTGCATCATTGGTTGGTTTAATCCTGCAAGGTACATAAGCCTTAAGGTTTTGAGGGTGGTAGTTGTTCATTGATTCCAAGGAGGCATCTGCTTTGTTCCATACCAGGGAATTTAGTCCAAGTACAGAAATTCAAATATCTTTGCAGTGTGTCAAATCTGCAGCTGCCTTGATCTCTTCCCTGGACATCATGTTCCATTCCCTCCTTACCCTTTATGCTTATACCCTTTAAAGGTAAGCTTGCAGTTGCTAGTACTAATTGAGAAAACAGCCTCTGATATTCCTAATTATCTAAGAACCAGATGCAGGATCATCTATTTGTGTGTCCAATGGTGATTAAATGACAGTGTCACTCAAGCAGATCTGGTGAGGGAGTGAAAAACTGCCATGTCCACTCATTCTTAAAGTTATTAATCCCTGTTAGCATCAAACCTTTCCTTACTGTGCTTCTAAACCAGGCTTCTCATTAAACAGAAGCAGAAAACTGAGTCATTGACAAATCTATAATTTATTATACCAAAATTAAATATTTGATATGTTACGTAATTCACTCGCTAATTTAGTGATTATTTTACAAGACAGACAACAGTTGATTTTTACCACACATCCCTTTAGAAATGAAACCAAATCCTGTAAAACTGAAGGACAGTCTGCATGGGGTACATAACTCTGCCCAGCAACAGATTTTGCTCATTAATGGCTAATTACACTCCATTTTAAGAAATTGCGGAATATAATATTTAAGAATTTTGCAATACATTCACTACAAAGCAACACTACTCATAATTCCAATGTTGTATTATCTTTGAAGTACATGCAGTTCAAAAAGATACTACGGTGAAATACATGAAAATATGTTGTCTGCTCACCCTAATCTTGCCTCTAACCCTCCCTTCCCTCAGTCCAAAAAAACATTTTCCCTCATTAAGTGTATTTAGGCTCTCTGCTGCCTGCAGACAGGCAGTGAGTGTGCAATAAGGAGCTGTGGAACCACAGACAGGCATCCTGCAGTGGGACTGTTCACTGGGAATTAATGGCCTGTCTCTAAAATGCCTGCAAGACAATGGGAAAATACTTCAGCTTGCTGTTCAGAGCCCAGCCCAGCTTTATTACTCACATCTAGTTTTCTGAATGTTCTGATCTTTGTCTTTTAAGTTTGTAATGGACCTTCAGAAAATGTCTGTTTCTGCTTTTTAAGTGTCTTAGATGCTAAGTGATCTAATGCTGAAGCACCTAGCAAGCTGGCTGAGCCCTCTCTGGCTGTTTTGGGGTGCTACTCTTCTGGCAGATGCACTGCTCTGCAGACTGACAATGTGGTTGGCATTTTATACAATATTAATCTGAAGGTACAGACAGAGTGGCAGCCATTCACTTACACTTCAAAATGTTAACCACATAATTGTACTTTCGTACAAACAGGAGGGATTCCTAAGGGCATCTTTCCATTTAGGAGCACTGCAATGGATTTAGCTGCTTCTGTTCATTCCCTAATGAGAGTCATGCAGGTCACAAAACCATCAAATACAAACTGGTATTTTAAGTTCAGAGATAGGTCCACAAGCTGCAGAGGAGGTTAGCTACACACCTTTCTCAGTTCAACAGATTTCATCAGCTACACAACAGAGATCTACATACAGAAGTATCCATTTATACATTATGTATGTATATATATATAAAATATATATATATTATATTTATATACATTTATATTTATTTTATTACAGAAGCATCCATTTATAGGCTTTTTTTTTTTGGTCAGAGATGCCTTTGCTAGGATCTTCAAAAAGTTCTGTCCAGAACTAGCAATATTAACATGCAAAGATGTTCACATTCCAACTGATTTTTAGCTGTCTCACCAAATACTTTCCTATGCTAGAAGAAGGGTACAGCATGGCCATACTGAATTTCTTACTCTGCAACCTTTCCCACAGCAGAAGTGCTGCTGACACACAGCAGCATTTAATCACTCACACATTTGGCAAGTAGGTTTAAAGTCTGTTTTGAATGTCATTGGTCACAACAGCTGCTGTACAGCCAAAGAGATGCTGTTTGCTTCTGAAGGACAACCAGCAGGTGTATGCTGGAGCAATAGTTACCCTGCTACCATACAGGCTTCATAAAGACATTTGCTCATTTTAAGCCAAGTAGGTCCAAGAAATATGGAATATTGACTTTTTTGCAGAAGCTGTAGCCAAAACATGCTTCCATTTCAACATCAAAACAAAACAGATATATACAGAAGGGGAGCTAGAGGTATTTTCCAGTGATTTCCCAGTGATGTTGGCCATAAATGTACAATCCAAAATGCAATAATGAAAATAGACCTTTGTAAAAAAGACCTGCCAGTCCTGCTTTGCCACACGTGCCTCTTCTTGCTTCTTATTCCCACATCACAAGAAAACACTGTCTCTTGAGTCCCTGACTTAATAAGCCTTCATTGTCATTAAACAACCTGCAATGTCTATTCCAGGCAACTCAGTTGTAAGCGTATCACTAAAATACCTTTAAACCCCCCAAGTTCCTGCTCTGTGCAGCTTGTGTGCCAAGCCCTGCCTCTCAGGCCGTCTGGCAGTTCTTTGTGGCAGCAAGGGGAGTGTTCATTGTCTGTCCCCACACACACTGCTGGACAAAGCCCCAGCTCCCCAGGCTAGAGCTGTGCTGCTCCCTGCCCTGCCTTCTCAATGCTATCTCAGTGCAGCAGTCCCTGAAAGCAGCCAACTCCCACACCCACCAGCACAGCTCGTGGGATCAGAGCTGCACCACTGATAGGGGGGATTCTTTTCCACAGGTTCCCACCAGCATCTTGCTAACAATTTCCCGGGCCTTATCAAAAAAAAAAGAAAGGAAAAAAGCCTTTGAAAAGTGGAAACAAAGCCTCAGACTCCATTGTTGTTGTACTTGCACTGCCATAATCTGTGTTTTCCATCGTCCTACATGGAGAGACTACAAACATCAGCTAATATAGATACCCCAATCAACAATTTACTGTGGACAGTTATTGTTCAGCAGCTATAATCTTTCCTCCCAGTATTTGTGGGTTTCAAATCATCCTTTTCATTTCTTTTCAGCAACCTGAATGTAGCTGAACTTCCATCCCACTGCCTCCTCCAAAAGACCCTTTGCTTTTGCCTGTCACAGGAGTAACAACTGAGTCACTTTCAAACTTTGGATTCAACAAACACACAGCTCACCAGTGTGCTGCAGAATTTCTCCAAGTGTGGAGCATGTCCCTTTGATTACGTGTGCAACTGGGATCCCTTACTTCCCAGCCTGAGGCTTTTTCCCTGAGCAAAAGCCAGGGCTTTCCAAGCACACCAGAAGAGCTCTGGTAAATGCTGGGAGGAGGTGTGTGCAGAACAAAAGGATGATCTTGGCTCTACTGCAGAAAACATTTTAAAAGAGGAGTTCTTTTATTGTTTGCTTTTTTGTTTTTTTTCCACCCTGCTCCCCAAAAAGACCCACATTCAAAGTAAGTTCACCCCAGGGGAATGTTTTATGGTCCAGCCATCCTTTACAAGCCCTCATTTCATTAGTAGACACTCAGCTGCAGGGATAACATGCACAGTATTCCTTCAAGAAACACTGGCCTCTTATCCCAGGAGAGGAGTGGGCAGTGTGCTGAGAGCAGCCACCCTCCCGTGGGCTCCTGCCACAGGCCATGGCAGAGATGTGACTCCCCACACCCACATCTGCTCCTCTCACAGCCATCTGACAATGCAGAATAACCTGCTTATTGCACACTGCTGGTGATGCTGGTCTAATCTCTGTGGGCTGCTGTGATGCTGCACCTATCCTGTCCTGTGTCCCAAACAGTCTGAAGGGAAGATGAAGTGTAAATTCACATCAGGGTATTCAAATGGTCAAGTCTCATCATTGAAATCCTGCATCTTGGTCCAAATTTGTAATTAAGCTGTATTCATATACTGAGAAAAGAACACTCCACCTTGGGTTGCTTTTAGAATAAAAATTTGTACTAAAAATATTAATAAAAGCTACATTTTATTAAGCAGCAGGGACATTTGGGAATACAGAAATTCTAATGCAATCCACACCATTAACTGCATGGGGAAACCTTCCTGCAGAAATGGTGTGAGACAGCAATAAAGACAAACCCCATGTTTCCTTGCCAGCCACTTTTGTCACACTGAAGTGGAGAGGTGTGTCCACACACCCTGAACAACAGGAATTACACCTGAACCAGGGGCTGCTCACAAGAGCTTGATTTCATCTATTTGCTGTTCAGTGGTAATGCTTTTTAGCAGTTGTGGAGTCAAATGTGTTCTGTGTGTTCAGAAGTGTGAAACGTTTAGGAAAGATGCTTTAGGTCATTAACCTGGCATTGTCTCTGACACCATTCAGCAGAGCAGATCAAAGAGCAGCACTGTCAGAAGGGAAGGAAGGGTTAGTGGGGACACTGGAATTAAGACTCTTTAGCTCTCTCCCCGTTAAACACTGAGCTTTCAAGAGAGAACAACTGGGATGTAAAAAAAATAAAAATATTTTTTTGATATTCCACAGAACGTGAATAAAGAAAAAAATGCAAGCTACAGTCAGTTATTAAGGATGGTAACGATTCTTTCTGCTATATCTGACCATGCTATTATATTTAAAAAAATAAAAAGTAGACCAAAATATTTCGTGCAATTCAAATTAGAAAATGGAATCTTAGAAACTGAGCATATAATTTAAATGTATTTAAAGACTAAGAGAAACAGAGTGGAAATAACTACAGCTAAATGCAAAGTTCTCATAACAGTGATGAAAAATAACAGTGAGTGTACAACAATTCCTCCAGTACTACTACTACTCTCACTTCCACACAGGCAGGTATGGTTTAAGGCAACCACAATCAAGACAACACACAAAAGCCTGGGCACAAACATTGCTAAGGTGGCCAACTCAAAGTAGAAGCTGGGACCAATACTATTTCATATCTTCATTAGTGACACCCTCAGCATAACTGCAGCTGACTCCAAATGGAGTGGTGTGGGATGGGATGGGATGGGAGGGGAGGGGAGGGGATGGGAGGGGATGGGATGGGATGCCATCCAGAGGGACCTGGACAAGCTCAAGAAGTGGACTCCTGAGGTTCAGTGAGGCCAAGTGCAAGGTCCTGCACATGGGCTGGGGCAAGCCCCAGTTCCAAGGCAAGCTGGGGGATGAAGGGGTTGAGAGCTGCCCTGCAGAGAAGGACTTGGGGGTTCTGATGGATGGAAAGCTGGAGATGAGCTGGCAAGCTGTGCTGGGCTGCATCAGAAGCAAGTGCCAGGCTGAGAGGTGATTCTGCCCCTCTACTCTGCTGAGCTCCCAGCTGGAGAACTGCAGCAGCTCTGGAGCCCCCAGCAAGGAAAGCCAAGGAGCTCTTGGAGAAGGGCCAGAGGAGGACCAGCTTTCCCTGGGAGGTCGTAAGGCCTGTTCCTGAGCACATTCCAGGCCAGGCTGGACAGGGCTCTGTACATCCTGACCCACTTGCAGTCCCTGCTGCAGGGGGGCTGGACTAATGACCTTGAAAACTCCCTTCCAAGTCCAAGCATTCTATGAAGTGGTTTGAATGAATGCAGCCTTCCCAAGACATGCTGTGTCAGCACTTCACTGCTTCTCCTGTCCCTTCTGCTATTCCCCTCATCTTTTATCCCCTCCCCACCATGTTCCAGACAATCCCTATGTCCTAGCTTATAGGAGGCAATTAAGAGTGGGATTTATTCCCTTTATAAGAGATTATTTGTCTCAGCACTAAGACAATAGGAATTGCTAAGGTACTACAGCACTAGATTTCTGCTAATGAATGATTAAACTTTAATTTACACTGTTTCACAAGCTGATGAAATGGCATCACACAAAACTTCCTGGTTCAAGTTCATCTCTGGTAACTCTACTTGATCCAACACAGAATCACAAGAATTAAAATGATACTCAGTGCTTGATTAACTTCAAGCATGCTGTGCTTAAAAAGCTATATTTTTGTATAATAAACCATTTTTGAACAGAAGACTTTTACTCCAAAAAGGTAAAATGGTGAATATTTATGTCTAAGAACAGTACCTACAACAGGACACCAACTTCTGTACACAGGAGGAATTGAAAAATCAAAATACGTTGGTATTTGTTACTGTCATAAATGCTGTTGAACTACCCAGTATTTAAATTAATAATTTAAGTGTTTGCCTAATGAACTGGACTTGATTACATTAAGGCATTCTCAATTAATTCTGACAGATCATCTTCTGAATTAGACTACAGAACCAAAATGGTTTATGGATTCCTGGTCAAAGAGTTTACTGAGTGAATATTTCTCAATAATTAAAAATAACCCCGTTCTTAAGCAAAAATGCTTAAAAAGCAACGAGTGAGCAACTGAAAAACAAAAAACAACAGTTGCAAAAAACCCAACCAAAGAAACCCCACCACAAAATAAGCAGCAAGTGCAGCGAATTCTCCTGTTAGCCATCCTGTCAGCTGGGAAGTGGCAAGTGCAGTTAAGCAGCAAGGAGAAGTGACAAGTGGTGGAAGGGCCATGCTACCTCTGGCACTATTAAAAGCAGGTGGAGAGGTCAGCCCAGCTGATACATCAGCATTTGCACTCTCATTCAGGAAGGTACTGGAAGACAAAAGAACAAGCCACAGACATCTGTCATAGTGCAAGAAACCAACGCAGAGTGTTGTCTCAAACCAGCAACAGAGGAAGACACACTGAGCCCCAGAGCTATGGGGGGTTTACTAGGCTGACCCAACCTGTTGCCCCTGCTCACTGCACTGAGCTGGGCAACTTGCTTCCCAGCTGCTTGAAGCACTGGACTGGACACATGAAGTTTCACTTGGCTTCAGAGCACTTCACAGACCTCACTCAAGCCTTGCATTTTATAGGGAAACAAAAAACTTTCACTAGCCTGAGTTACATTCTCATACCATATGGTAACACTGCTTTCCATCCTGTTCTCTCTCATCTGTGTATCAGTTTATTTTGGGACAATCTATGTCTTCTGGGCACTCAAATGCTTTTTTTTAAAGAGTTGAACACAAAACACACACAGTAGGACTAGACTGAGGGCCAGTAGCAAATGGAAAAGGAGAAGCATCATAGCAGTTTAGCAATGAACAAGCCAGAGAGATAATGTCAGCTAGGGAGCAATGGTGGAGAGTTTAAATTGTCTAGAAAATTAGTTTTTCATTATTCTATAAATATATTCTGGAAAGGTAGCTGGAGATATTTTTATGCAAAACTAGAATAGCATAGAGAAAATAATTGCATTAACAGAAGTCACCTTCTCTTTGTCTGAACAGTGTCTTTTTTTTTCCCCCCCAAGGTTAAAGTATTAACTCTGTGGTTCTGGGAGGGAAATGCACCCTTATCCTGCTGGTCAGTATTTGCAACATGCTACTGTTCACGTTATATCAATAAAGTGACTCCTCATTAATCATCATGGCAGTTGGCCCCATTTGAGGGGAGAAAAAAAGAAAAGATGACACCCCAATGTGCTATTTTGGAAACTTAGGGAAAATTGGTGTTAAGCCACAACTGTCTCCAGTCCCAGGCAAGTGTCCACACAGTCGCACACTGTTAAAAAGGGATCGCGTGGGGAGGTGGGAAGCATGCTGGGGAACTTTCTGTTCCAGAACATGCCACCTCCCACTCACTTCTACAGCAGCCATCGTGCCCAGCTCCCAGCTTACTGCAGGTTTGCAGAACTGAAGCTGTTCTCATCACTAATAATTTCATCTGCTACGTCCGTGATGCTCCCAGCACTCCCCTGTCCAGGCCACGCTGTGAGGATGGGTAACCAGACTCAACTTTGGCTAACTGGAGCTTCTGAAGGGGATTTGTTTCTACTGAGAGCCACATCATGGAGGCTCTGATTAGGCCTCATTTGATCTCCCCAGGGAAGCTAACCCGTGGTGTCTTACCTCTGGCAGAGCAGGCCAGCCCAGCAGAGAGGCACTGAGAGGTATCTGGGGACTCAGAATTCCACAGAGAATTCTACACGTGTCAGAGCAAAAAAGCCTCGAAGGATAAAAGGTGCAAAAAAAAGGCCCTGCTGGGATGCTCTCAGGCTTTACCTCTCTGTGCCTGCTTGTGTGTACACGGGCAGATCCAGTGCAGTGTGGAGCAGTTGACCAGCTGATGCTCCCTGGCACAGCGAGCACAAGTCATGTGTCCTGCAGAGCTTTTATCTACACCATTCTGCACGATCCAAATCCAACAAAAAATACCATTTCCATAGTTCATTTTTGTAGTGGATTCATGTTAATAAACATATATAACCCACTACAATATATTTATAGTTTATATTTATATTAAACCACATTTATTTTAGAGAGCAAGCACTTTTATTTTTTACTTATTTCATACTTGATCCTTTGACTTGGAGCCCAGGGTACTTTAGAGGACTACTTCTAAAGGCCTATGGAATTGTTTAATACTAGAAAACTTAACAAAGTGATCAATATGAAAAAGAACCCCCAAACAAACAAATCCCAGTGCATACTTAAGTTAGGTCTGTTTTAAAGTCCAAAGCTATTTGTGAATGTCAGCTTGTGTAGTTAACACTGAATGTTATACTGAACCTTTTATTTGTCTCCCTCCAGTACTCAGAAAATCTTGGAGCCATTTGTGGCCTTGTCCATGAAAGAATGAGGAACTCCCAGGTGCCTAAAAACTAGTAACTTCCTATTGTAAAAATTGCTAAGCAGCTGCAATTATCCACAGCAGGAGCAGTCACTGAATGAGTGCTAATGCAGAAACATTGCTGCTAAAATCACATCAACAGGAATTACATGTATAGCACTGAAAGGTAACCTCTTATTTATAGGAAAAAAAAAGAAAAAGAAAACCAAATTCAATCAGACAACAAAAATTCAGTATTTCTGAAAGTCTAAGAACATAGGAAATGGAGAATTTGGATCTGTTTCAAAGAGAATTTTGACGTGTCTTGGGAGCTACTGTTCAGCTTGCTGAAGATTTATTACAGACATCTTCTATCCAGTTTGCAAGAGAACAATGGGATGTTTGATGCATCTTAACGTAAAAGAAGATCAAAGATTAGGACAACACAAATACAAAGTTATTAATGTATGGTTTCAACCTTCAACTAGCACCATTTCATTGAGAACATTTAATTTACCAGCATAAAACTAGATAACACAAAAGTAAATTAAGGAAATACTCAACCATGGTTTAATAGGGTCCGTAATTTCCTTTAGTTTAAATGTAAAGAAGCCATTTTTTAATGCAAATACTGTCACTTTAGGGCCTAATTTTGGAGCCTCTCCTCCATCTGAAGAAACAGTAAAGCCTGCCTATTTCTTGAGAGTGTACAATTATTTCTTGCATGTATTCTGTATTTTTGTGTTTTTCAAAGGCATTGTAAGCAATTTATAATAACCAGTTTTATCAAAACTATTTTTCTTTTTAATTTTACAGATAACTGCCTGATGTGTAACTAATAAACTAATAACCTTACAACTGCTCAGTGGCAAAATTCCAAGTGACTCGAGTCAGCATTTGCTCCTCCTTCTGTTAATTTGTTTATGCCTATTGAAAGTTGAAACAATTCATACAAAAGATAGTCTCAATCAATCTAAAGTACAAAAATAAATATAATTTTGATTAACTGAATGTCATCTTAATACTTAACCATGTGAAGTCTTTGGAGAGAGATGAAAATGTGCTGCAGCTTCAGGAGGGGTGTGCCTTGGCTAGAGCCACAGTGCAGGTTCAGCCAGGCTGTCCTAAGTGCTGTCCCCTTAACACTGAACAAAACAAGAACTACTGGTCAAAGTATTTGCCATGAGTGCTAGTGGAGGCCTTGGAAGTCTTTCTGTTTGGAGCTGCAAATACACTGGTGAGAACGTGAGAATGAGCAGCAGTGCTGAGCGAGCACTTTCTGCATAACCCTACCAAGGGAGGTTTTCAGATAAGCAAAAACCAGGAATCAATAACAAACCAGACTTCCAAAGTTCTTCTTTGACAGACATTTTTTATCCAGTTTCATATTCTGTGCACTCTCATCCTCCCACATTTCAGGTGTGCAAGGAATGCCAAAGCAGAGCTTTGTTGTAATCTTCCCAAATCATCCTCCCGTGCCATCACCATAGGCAAACTTCAAATTCCACACTGCCACCATGGTGCCTAAACCCTCTCCATTCCACTCCCTCCTGGTTCATCAACTGCAGGGCTATTTTCAAAAGACAGAGCATCAGGGAACAGGAATGCAAACTGCAGGCCAACCTGAAATGGCACTGTCCATTCTGTTCACTGCACTCTCCTGATTCACAGAGCTCTCCTGCAGAACCTTCTGCATTTCAGACTGGAGTTTGGGTTTCCCATGCTTATCGGCAGCAAGGTGTGCTGTGTTTGCACCTCCCTTCCACTCCATCATCAGGTTCATTTCATAATAAAGCAAAAGCTGCCACTGAACCATGACTGTTCAGCAGTTCTGTTTGACAGATGCTTTCTGTTGGATAGCTAACCCCAAAGCAGACAATACTTTGCCATTTGTAAGCCTCCCTCAGCAGTGTGCTCACATCTGAGCTGTAGATTCTCCACTACCCACTGCCACCTACTGCAGAGTCAGGAGCAATGCAAATAGACCTACTTTTCCAGAAACTCTCAAGTTGAATTGTAAATATAAACTTAAATGCTTAGTGTATAATCTATGCAGATATATGCAGTGATATATATGCATTATGGACTATTTTAGACCTGAACCGAGTAGAACAGTTAGAATAACAAATGGTTAAGCGGTGCTAATTTAAATCTAAAAGCTAAATTGTTTCTCTGAACAGGTGTCACTTTTTTCCATACCTAATTAGTTGCACTGGTTCCAAAACACTGGTATAAATTATTGGGGGTTTTCTTCTGTTTATTTTTCAATTTAAAAATCCTTTGAAGTAGTCACCCTTTCCATACTTCTTTAGGGTGTAATGTATTTGATCTCCAGTGCAATTGCAAATGCCAGGCTCCCCTAGCTGAGACACAGGGCTCGTGCAGCTGCTCCAGCCCCATCCCTTGAGTCACTTCCTAGGACTTGATGTCAAATGCCAGAGGTGATATGAGCATACTTGTCATTGTAGCTTTGGTTTTTCTATCAGATAATCAAAAATCAAGTTTGCTGACTTAGCCATTTAAAATGCAGTTTTTCGTTTGTTAATACCAACTGTAAGCTTTTGAACCACAGCACTGAATTCAGCATATTCATCTATAGTAATAATGCAAGGGTTTTTTTTCCTTGTAAAAATTTTGGGGAATAAATTCTTTTACGTGGAAATGTAAATTTTGTGGTAAACTCTATCTCCCTTTCGTCAAACCCACAAGTTGTGTTCCACCCTGTGGTTGATTTTTACTCTTCAAAACCACAATATATTAATTTCTATGACACTTTTTCTGCAAGAGGGGTATTCTTCCAGGTACAAAGACACTACAGATTACTCCTCCATTTCTGGGCTTCATGTTGGAATACGTATCAGTTTTGACTTTGTTTTTTTGTTTTAAACTGCTTTTCCAGCATAAAAATGTTAAAGGAGATTTTATCTTGCACATTGAAGAAAATGCTGTGTTTTATTCTCAGCCATATCCTGGTAGAGCAATTGTCAATCACATCAGGACTATCTGCATTAACCCTGCTGATCTATTTAATGCCTACATGAGTACACTGCCAGTACCTCAGGTAAGAAACAGCTGTAGACCAGAGCCTTTTAACTGCTAATTATTCCTACAAGTCCTTTTATATTAAAGTATTTGTTTGCTTACACAAGCTAATAGGTCTTTGAACAATGCTGGAAGGGATTAAAAAAAGGGATGCTGTAAAAACCCTTTTCAAGTGTTCATAATTCCTTGCTTGTTATTGCCATAGACACCTATAGGTTAAAAAGCAATTTATTTCTTTTTTACAATTAAGATTGGATAAACAGTATCTATTTATTCCAGTTACTTCTTCCCCTTGGTTTAAGATTTTTGTTTGGAGAGCAATATAAAGAAATTATTTGTATGGTATCATGAAAATGCAGTTTCAAATATCAGAGTCCTAAGTATCTGGCAGGTACACACACAGTGGAGTAAAGAGGTTGTTCTGAACACATTTTTTTTCTTTTATCCAACAAAGCAGAACTAGTAAAGACTATTTAATAGATTTGAGCAATGTTAAAACTACACTCCCTTGAAAGAAACATTGTCTTCTTCACAGCAAAGCAATCCAGATGTGGCCATTATGTCAACATGAACCCCTGGAGGTGGCACAGGCAGTGTGGTGGTGGGGGAGCTCTACACATTTCTGTACTCAGAACAGCAGAGAATTGTGAGGATGCTGCAAGAAGCTGGAGCATTTTGTTCTGTTTGTGCTATTGATCCCAGCAGAAAAAGGAGGGTGTACTCTGTACAACGATCCTCTTGTCATGCCATTGCTATTGTTGTGAAAGGGGCCCAGAATGGACAGAGCTCAAGACAGCCTTGCTCCTTCTCTTCACACTCTTCCCATCACTCAGACATTTGTCCCAACCCAGAAGCTGAGGCTTGGCCCCCCACTGCCCTCTCAGGCTTCTCACTGCATCTGCTTGATTAT
>VYZU01074782.1:22998-36006 GCA_013401355.1 Ceyx cyanopectus | reverse complement strand
ATGAAAAAAAAAGAAAAAGGTGTCTGCTAAAGTTGGAAGAGATGCATTAGACGTGGTATATGAACAGTCAATATTTCACGACTATGTGCACAACTTAGAGGCAAAGAACACCACAGAAAATACTTGAGAAGAACTTGGGAAAAGAAGCATCAGGGAAAAATGCACAAGCGTGAAGCGATTCCTGTGTAGCAGACCTGGCCCTACTCAATACAAGTAATGTCCCATTTCTAAAGCATGTTCTCCACCTCCATCACATGATCAGTCTGATATGAACAAGCAGTAAACCTAGATGTGTCATAAAAAGAGCTTCATGTCATTATCTACATCCATGGGAATAATCTGAGATTGAATAGTGCAAGAGAGGCAGTGGCACACTTGGCAACAGCAGCCATTAGTAACAGGAAAAAGAAAGCATGAGTACATCCCTATCCATAAAATGCAACTGTAAAAGAGAGCTTTAGTAGTGTCAGGAATACTCTTGAAAGATACACAAATCATGCTTCTCAAAATGAGGAGAAAGTATTGGCAGGGACTCCCAAATGCACTGTAAAATGATCAGATTAAATAGAAAAGCAGTTTGATTAATGACACGGAAGAAATGGGTACTGAAGTAGGGAATTTGTCAGAAGTATAAGGATTCCCAGAGAAAAATGCCAATCATACCATCGCAGCTAGTCACATATTATATTGGCAAGAGTGAAAATGGACGGCTTTTCACAGAAAATTGTGAATGTAAGACTTACAGTGGACTGTGTCACTGGTCTTCCAGTAAGCATTGTGCCCGCAGCTGTGCCATGGAAATACACGCTCAGCACCCACTCAGGAACAGCAAATTCCTGCAGTGTGTTTGCATTAGTGACATACATCCCGAGACCTCTAATCAGCTTTCTTCTACTCTGTGAGTTAAATGGATAAACAGACAGTATATAGGAAAGAATTTGTGTTAAAATGGAAGGACATAAAACAACTTTCCACAGAAGAGCCATATGTTGTACCATGGTGCAACTGCAATGGGCTCAGTAAGCCCCCACTCAGCTGACAGCTACACTAAGAGAGAGGATGGCTAGGGAGACAGATAGGGAGCAAGAGACCATGGAGGAAGAAACCGCCATAATACTGCAAATTAAAACAATCCCAAATACATTATGATGACATAGTGAAAATGTGGCTACAGTAGCTGAAGCAGTCAACACTCAGTCATTACCTTGTCCATACTCTGGTTGCATATAGGCCAAAGGTATATGAAAAATATAGGTGTCCTCCCAAAATATCCCAAAACACAAATATGCACACAGAACATAGCCTGCAAACTCATCACATTATTGACTGACACTGAACAACCTCACTCTTGATGCTTTGCACGCTTGCCTACAGAAAAGCACATCTGGGAAAAGTTACAGACTCCACACAGTTCTTGCTGGGCCACGGTAGGCTTGTGTTTGAAGTTGCATGAGCAGTTCAGACATTTATTATATTTGTTCAAGTTTTTAGCTAAATATAATGGTCTATCATTTTAGATGAAAGATGAAATAGATGCAGATCTGAAGAAGGGAAATTATGCAGCCAAACAAGTGTTGGCAGTCCATGCTGACCATACACTCAGACCCTGGGCAGTAAAAATACTTCCTTTTATGCTCTGAGTGCTGGTAAGGATGTCTGAAAGTGTGTTCCTCATTTCTGTGTGTAGGTTGTTGGTTTGTTTTGGTTTTGGTTTTTTTTCTTTAAAGGCTTGCTTTGAGATATTCTTGCTCACCTAGAGAGTATTCAACGACCACATCTAAATGAAATGCTTGCTAGCTGTTGGTATGCCATCGATATGTTATGTATCCTCATAAAACATGTCAAAAAAAGACGTAGGAAGAGAAATCCTTTGGCATTTGCTTGGCTGGAGAGCACTGAGCAACGGTACTAAGAACTTTGAAAGTACAGTGGCTGTGCAGTCCTCATTGGCTTACATGCTACTTTAGTAGCAGAGATTCATCATTTGACATAGATAGGAGTGCTTATTTTGTATTTAAGGAATAGGTACACGAACCTACATAGCATGCTGAGGGCGAAATGCACCTTCTGGAAAAGCCAGACAGTCCTGGAAGTCTGCAGGCAGCTTGTGCCAGTGAAATACACCTCCTGGGGCTAAATTTTACTTCACCATGCAGTGGGTTTAATGAACGTAGGCCCAGTTCTTTCCTGGCTGGATGTGAGCATCATCCACTGAGATCAATGCCATTACATGCATCTTGCAGAGCAGGAGTTGGTCTGTTTGTATGTGATTTGAGAACACTTGCAAAAAACACTAACAGCATATGAGAGCTCTCAGTTATCATCTGAAGACTAGGCTGTCTGCCAAGAGAACAGCACATTAGACACATCAATAGTTTCCATCATCTATCCATCAAAAAAAGAGATTCCATTTACCTTAAAATGCATCATATGAGGATTTTACAATGCTGAAAAGGGCAATGCTTGTAGGTCTCTGAACTATCATAATATAACAGGATTGGTTCCCCATAGTGCTGCTCAGGCACAGCTACTGCCTCAAGGCATTTATATTAATTCAGCGAATTCCATCCCATCTTTGACAGGAGTGGGCTATTGAGCCATAAATTGGCTAAACTGTATGGCTATAACTGATCAAATGAGGTGTGCCCATACATAATGTTAAACCAGAAAATTTAACTAAAGAAATAAAATTTTGTCATGGTCGTGGCTGCAAAGCTTTTCCCAGAACTGGGTGCAGGACAAGACTTTTAGAATGTAAAATTAGGTAAGTTGAATTCCAAGTTGGTGATTTAAATATACCTCTTAGAAGGTTAAATTTAAACTGAATGCTGTTGAACATGTAATTTGAATGTCATTTGCTCTTTTGCCACCATTTCAAAGGTCTTACACAGCTATCTCGACCGAGAAACAGGCCACATATGTTCTGTCTTGCGTTTTGCCTCTTAACTGGGTCATTTTGGCTAACACTGTGTTTTCATCTGAATCTGCCTGTGCTTCTCTCTCTGAAGAAAGGCAAACAATTTTGCCTACATCTGAAAAACATTTTGATTAATATGGAAAAAAAAATACCATTGCAGTTAGTTGTGCTGTTATTTGCCTAGGATTAGAGCTTAAAAAGTTGAAGAAAATATAAACCCCTCTCCAACCTCCACTATAAAACTTCCATGTATTTTTACATCTATATACTGACTTTGATAATTTTCAAATTGGCAACATACAAAGGGAATAAATACCTGAAGAGTAAAAATATGTCTGGACATATATTTCTGTAAAGAAAGACTAATTGAAGTTTCTAGCTAGCCCATCTGACTGTAACTCATTTACTGAACTTGCACCATAGACAGATGCTGCCAGGTATCTGGAGTCTAGGAGGATCACACCTTTCTGAAAGGGGAACAGAGAGCAGATATTCCTACCCCAAGTAGCTATTCCTCTCCTTCAGCCACCACCCATTTTCCCAAATTACACACTGCATAGGTCATCATCATCAAGCCCCATTGCTTGTCTTTAAACAACACGAACCTTTGACAGGTAACTCAGCTGAAAGGTGGGAGAGCACACAGGCACTGTAATACTGTCTACAGCCATTGCAGGCCTTCATCTGCCCTAAAGCTCCTCCTCTCACTGGACTCTCTCCTTCCCAAGCTTTTGAGGGCTGTCCTTACATATTAATCTGGCAGACCACTGGCTCTACCTCCCTCTATCTGGGATTCCCAGTGAGGTTGGGCAATTATCATGTGCTCCTCAAGCTAATTACCTACTCGGACCTGCTGAATGAGTCTCAAAATAACCCCAAATCCCTGCACGATGCTTGGGTAGCAAAGGCTGCAGCCAGTCGAGTAACAATAACAAAAGGGAAGAGAAAGATCAAGTCATAGCTACAGTAAGAATTTCTGAAAGCCTGCCCATTATACCCACTGTAGGGTGCTGGTTTTTAATGTCCTGTGGGAAGGAATGCAGTTACTAGAGCTAGGAGCACAGCAAGTGTTTTCTCTCTGGGATATTCTGAGTCATTAAACTTTACTTAATACATAGTTGTCCTTGGAAGGTTTAAGGGCAAACCTTTTCAAAAACTGGTCTGTGGGCCTAAATAAGATGAGTGATGTGAAAGAGCCAAATACTGGATTCTAAGCACTGCACCTTCATGTTATTTACTAACTTGATTTGAAAGAATGTAAGCAAAAACTATTTCCTGCTTTTATCAATGCAGTTCAAGATTTGTTTGAAGCTGGCATGCAGCAGAGGATAATTTCCTAACATCACATTCTCTCTGGATGGTTCAAATGTTTACTATATGTAAAATGAAATAAGATTTCAAAATAAGCTGCTTCTTTCTTGACTTTATGCTGGCAAGGTGCAACACAGGGACATATATGGATAACTTTCTATTTAACCAGTTGCCAAAACTTCACTTAACTGGCTTCCCTGGGAGGCTGCTCTATCCTCTACAGCTTGTGAGGTTGACAGTGGTACTAAAGCAGGCAACAGTTGTCTGTCAAGATGACAAGGGCTTGAATGATCAAGATAAGATCTTAGAAGGCAGAGAAGTATTTTCTCCTTTCTTGCTCTTGGAAAAGGATGGAAACAAACCTTGTTCTTCTGGGCTAATGGAGATGTAGCAGAGCGTTGTCTCCAAAAATCATAACCATGACACAATATTTCTCTTGCTTTCAGAGAAGATAGGACAAGCGAAAACATTTGCTATCACCTAGATTGCTAGGTCCTATCTTCTCTCTTGCAGAAAAAAACAGAAATGGGGCCAGGTTTATAACATTTGTCTGTACTACCCCATTGGAAAGCCCTGCTTGGGCACACTGAGGGCTTTTTACAGCATCTACTGTGCAATGCTGATCTCTGGTTGAAGGACTATTCCTTCTGGAGAAGGATACATCATGTTCTTGTATTAGAGTGAACATTCAATTTATTGTAGATAGATCATAACAGAGTCCTGATGCCATCTCTAACCTGGGCATGCTGCCATCCTGCAAGTTCATTACAGAAATGTACTGAGATGGCTTTGCTCCTTTTAATCTCGTCTCTTTGGAAACAGTCCAGGAAGGCTTCCTCTACTTTCTGACAGCTCTTGGCTAGCTTCTTCTGGACTCAGCAGTTCACTTCCACATTTCCCACAATCTTGACATGGCTCCTCTTTGATTCATATATATACCCAAACCATGAGAAAAAGCCAAGGAATCCAGGCCCTCCAAGCCTGGAGTCTGTTCTCCAGATAGTGGGCATCCACACAATGTTTCGTTTTTTCCCAGCCTCTCAGATACCCTCTCAGGAGGAAGACTGAAGTGAAGACTCACTCCTTTGCCTCCTGCTGGAAGTGGTGCAGAGAGGGCCTCTGCTGAGCAGCACATGCAGCTCTTCAAAAGCAATTTAGAGCAGAATTCCACCCCATAACAGAAATAATCAGAGGAAAGCCCAGATAGCATCTTAGCATCTCCTAAATATGTAACATCCTCACTTGTAAGGATCAGGCCTTCACACAACCTCTCTGATTGAAGACAAGGGCATATATAGTGTTACACAGATGGACTAGAAGTTGTGTAAATCCATATTATTGTTTCTGATGCTGTTAGATACTGCCTAACAGTTCTAAGTATTTGCCTGCTGTTGATAATCACCCAGGTTAGTGAATTACTCAGAAAATATTAAATTAACAAGAAATTAATTGTGTTTTTAATTTCCTGCTCTTCTGTGATGATATATGTGTAAGCATAGCTTGAATGAACACAAATGCAGAAGATTATGCATGCAGAGTTGGAAGCCCTCCCTGAAAAGCAAAAGCTTTTTTTTTTCAAGTCCTGACTAAAGCTCATAAAATAAAATGAACTAGATGATCTTCTAGGTCCCTTCCAACCCCTAACATTCTGTGAAAAGTAATTATGGGAACTGGGGAGAAAACAACTACACTTTAAAGGTCACATATGGGGCTGGATTCAGAGGTCTGACACAGGATGGATGCAGGTCTTCTGAACACAATGCTTAATAACTTCAGGACACTTTGGTATTAGATATAAATGAGCTTGCTGTGGTACAGGACAAGGTAATGAAAAGATGGAAAGGAGTTAAAGCACTTGGATGAGATAGTGTCCAACTGTGGTACCAAGCTGTTGGCACCACACACATGCCAGCTTGGCTCCTTGGTCCCTTTTGTTGATACACTCTTGGCTAGGTGTTTCCAGTGCTTTGGAAGTATCCCATCTCTTCAATGTGCCAGAAACTCTATTTCTCAGCCTCTGAGGCAGAGGATACCTCCTGTGAAATTTTATGGACACTTGAAGTGGAGGTAGTTGAAAAGACAGATTTTCCTGGAGAGCTTTGAAGAACCTTATGCTATTTTCAGTAAGGAGTCCATTATGGACTGGCCACTTCTAGATTTTGCACAGAGCAGTGTGTGCTTTTAAAATAACAGCAACTGTCTGTAGCCTGCCTGTGATGAGTCAACCTAAAACTGGGCAGAGCAGAGAGTGTGCTGGAAATCCATGCCATGGGCCAAGGTTTAAAGCCCAGCTCTGCAATGCATATCTCATGAGTAGTGCTCCCAAAGTTGAATCCTGCATTTTGTTGGGGCATCAGTTTTGTAGTTCATCAAACCCCTCAACAGCTGTCTTCACCGTTGATGAATGCATCTCAATGCATGTGATGGATGCACACTCAATACATTNCAGAAATGGGGCCAGGTTTATAACATTTGTCTGTACTACCCCATTGGAAAGCCCTGCTTGGGCACACTGAGGGCTTTTTACAGCATCTACTGTGCAATGCTGATCTCTGGTTGAAGGACTATTCCTTCTGGAGAAGGATACATCATGTTCTTGTATTAGAGTGAACATTCAATTTATTGTAGATAGATCATAACAGAGTCCTGATGCCATCTCTAACCTGGGCATGCTGCCATCCTGCAAGTTCATTACAGAAATGTACTGAGATGGCTTTGCTCCTTTTAATCTCGTCTCTTTGGAAACAGTCCAGGAAGGCTTCCTCTACTTTCTGACAGCTCTTGGCTAGCTTCTTCTGGACTCAGCAGTTCACTTCCACATTTCCCACAATCTTGACATGGCTCCTCTTTGATTCATATATATACCCAAACCATGAGAAAAAGCCAAGGAATCCAGGCCCTCCAAGCCTGGAGTCTGTTCTCCAGATAGTGGGCATCCACACAATGTTTCGTTTTTTCCCAGCCTCTCAGATACCCTCTCAGGAGGAAGACTGAAGTGAAGACTCACTCCTTTGCCTCCTGCTGGAAGTGGTGCAGAGAGGGCCTCTGCTGAGCAGCACATGCAGCTCTTCAAAAGCAATTTAGAGCAGAATTCCACCCCATAACAGAAATAATCAGAGGAAAGCCCAGATAGCATCTTAGCATCTCCTAAATATGTAACATCCTCACTTGTAAGGATCAGGCCTTCACACAACCTCTCTGATTGAAGACAAGGGCATATATAGTGTTACACAGATGGACTAGAAGTTGTGTAAATCCATATTATTGTTTCTGATGCTGTTAGATACTGCCTAACAGTTCTAAGTATTTGCCTGCTGTTGATAATCACCCAGGTTAGTGAATTACTCAGAAAATATTAAATTAACAAGAAATTAATTGTGTTTTTAATTTCCTGCTCTTCTGTGATGATATATGTGTAAGCATAGCTTGAATGAACACAAATGCAGAAGATTATGCATGCAGAGTTGGAAGCCCTCCCTGAAAAGCAAAAGCTTTTTTTTTTCAAGTCCTGACTAAAGCTCATAAAATAAAATGAACTAGATGATCTTCTAGGTCCCTTCCAACCCCTAACATTCTGTGAAAAGTAATTATGGGAACTGGGGAGAAAACAACTACACTTTAAAGGTCACATATGGGGCTGGATTCAGAGGTCTGACACAGGATGGATGCAGGTCTTCTGAACACAATGCTTAATAACTTCAGGACACTTTGGTATTAGATATAAATGAGCTTGCTGTGGTACAGGACAAGGTAATGAAAAGATGGAAAGGAGTTAAAGCACTTGGATGAGATAGTGTCCAACTGTGGTACCAAGCTGTTGGCACCACACACATGCCAGCTTGGCTCCTTGGTCCCTTTTGTTGATACACTCTTGGCTAGGTGTTTCCAGTGCTTTGGAAGTATCCCATCTCTTCAATGTGCCAGAAACTCTATTTCTCAGCCTCTGAGGCAGAGGATACCTCCTGTGAAATTTTATGGACACTTGAAGTGGAGGTAGTTGAAAAGACAGATTTTCCTGGAGAGCTTTGAAGAACCTTATGCTATTTTCAGTAAGGAGTCCATTATGGACTGGCCACTTCTAGATTTTGCACAGAGCAGTGTGTGCTTTTAAAATAACAGCAACTGTCTGTAGCCTGCCTGTGATGAGTCAACCTAAAACTGGGCAGAGCAGAGAGTGTGCTGGAAATCCATGCCATGGGCCAAGGTTTAAAGCCCAGCTCTGCAATGCATATCTCATGAGTAGTGCTCCCAAAGTTGAATCCTGCATTTTGTTGGGGCATCAGTTTTGTAGTTCATCAAACCCCTCAACAGCTGTCTTCACCGTTGATGAATGCATCTCAATGCATGTGATGGATGCACACTCAATACATTCAGTGATACAGAAGTGTAAACCAACATGCCCTCGTGGGGAGTTCCACAAGGGTTTTGAACAAGAAGTAGATTTGCGACTGAGCACAGATTGAAAGTTGCTAGGCCAGTAGAGTATAATGAAGGTAGCTGCCTGCTCCATTTCAGAAATCAATGACACATGGCAAGATAAACTGAGAACATTGAGATAAGGTCTTGACAGGTAAAAGACTTTTTTTTGGTCTTTTTAAAGACTCATTAAATTTTGCCTTTAATTTAGCAAGCTCACAACATTACTGGACTATCTGCGTTAATAATAAATATTTACTGAAGCTCACATCAGTGGTAAAGTTTCAATTCTAACCTGATAACAACCTACATCTGTGAACAGCACATATGGGAAAAGCAAGACACTATTTACAGTGTAGCCAAACACAGAGCTAGAAAAAGTGACAGCTGTTCAACAACACATGAAAATAAAATGATGCTAATAAATTTCATAATTAAGATTTATAAACTCTCAATTTCAGCATTTTTTCTTCCAAGTAATCCAGTTCCATTATATTATTCTTTTTTTTTTTTCCTCCAGGAAAAGATCTAAAAAATTAAAGTCCCGAAGACATGATTTGGACCTCAGAGCAGTTAAGCACAGGAACACTTGCATATATTTAAATTATATATCCTGGCCATATATATGATTGCTCCAAATGACAAGCAGACCATGTTCTGCTCGCCCATGTTGCCATCCTGCAGAGACCAAGTACACATGCCCTTCCCTCCAGCACAGGGTCTGGGTTTTTGATTTACACAGCACTGGTGTGTAGGTTTGCACAGTGACAAGCACAATGCAGCTTGAGACCTCAGCTGGAAGCATTAGGAATTACCATGAGAAAAACAGAACAATAAGCAAAATGTGATGCGGAAATCATCTCACATTCTAAATGCCAGTCTGAGGGTTAACACTGCCCTCCATAGAGAGGGAAAAACTTGCCTTTCAGTTTGTTTGATGAAAGGCAGTTTGATGAAAGTTGTCTTTCACTAACAGCCTAAGTTAAAGACTGATAAACACTATGGTATTTTGCAGACCAGATCCATTTATTTCAACACAGCTTTAGAAAGTGGAAAATTTACTTGTAGAGGGTACAAAACACCAGCTGCAGCTGTGAAATAAATAAGCCATATCCACGATTAAGATGTTATACATTATGCAATTACTGTGACTTGGTTTTCTCTTTGTATCCACTCAGAGAGAACTGAATTGCAACAAGTAGGCTTGAACCTATATATGGGTGGACCAAGTTGTTCCTTTTTTGTTAATGTAAATTTGAAGTGCAAGACCTCTGAATTTATTTTCCATGAGGAAAACTTAAGAACTGTATTTGAAAGCTGTTAAAAGCATACACCAGATATTACATTTTAAAAATGCATTTGATTCTATGTTTAGCAAATCACCATACATTTGTTGCATTGAATAGTTTCTTGGCCACAGTTAAATTAATCCTCATCTCTTATCTCAGTTGCAGAGCAATTCTGTGTTTACTGTACAGTATTTAGTCTGAGAGATCATTAACTTCATTAATAGCAATGATCTGGAGATTTGTCTAATTTACAGTTTTTCCATTGATCATTATTTTTCTCAATGCCATGAATTATTATGAATCTGAGTGGTGCCAAACCATTGCAGCCTTCACTGACTTTAGCAAGAGTTGCAGCTGATCTGCAGATTATGGTCTTGTAGTGTTATGTTTGTGGTGGAGTGGAAAAGCCATGAGGAGAGTGTTGGTTGTGTGGTAGGCCGATTTTGAATTCAGGATACTATTTTATTGTAAATCTCAGAAAAAAAATTTAGTCTCTTTTCCACATCTTTATAAACTCTTCCTCTATACCTGTCTTCTAAACAAGAACTATAAATTAGTTATAGACAATAGTAGAAGCATACTGTTGCCACACAAGATTCTCTAAACATTGTAATACTAAAAAGACCTATAAAGATGATGTCAGCAGAATGAGCAATGATAGTCAATTATGGTATTAACATTTCTGGGTATATCTGGTTTACTTGGTAAATATATGTCTTGTTTTTCTTTTAGTATTTTTATTACTATTCAGTTTTGCAGGTATTTGGTCACAACTAGCATTTTTCTCAACATTTTTTTTATTCATTCAAATAATATAATGGTCTTGTAGAATTACTGGCAGACTATTCTTCACTTATCTTGTTCTGGTTATCAGCACACATTTAATCAAACCTTTAAGACATAAAAAAATGTAAGGATGGTTATCAGTCTTATCTGAAAGATCTAAAAGCTACCACCATCACCAGCATCAAACGAGCAGTCCCATGTATAGGTGTTTAACGTTAAAAACAGATTTGATGCTAGAAGCTTGGTGGAGACAGTTCAATATGAAACTATTTTTAAAATATATTATTTAAAAATGTATCAATTGCCAAACAGAAAACTGACATAAAAATCAGACACTGCTAGTGCATAAGTAAAAATTGGTGTTAATATGGAGTCTAACCTAGATCAAGTCAATAAAACCTTGCAAAAAATAAATGTCTGTGACTGAGGCACAAATATCAAGAGACTTCTCTCTCTATTAGGACATGAAGAACACCAGCAATACTTTTTTGATTGATCTCACATACTGTAGAAAGGAAACAGCTAATCTAATGTCATTAAAATCCCTAAGATAAATATATAAGCTGTTAAATTTCCACTACTAAACACTAAACAAATAATCACTACAGTATTATGTCCTCCTCTGAACACAAATGTGAAAGTTAATGTTACAAGTGACATACCAGTACAAGTTTCCATGTATATCTTCATTGAAGTATTAGCCCCAAGAGTGTAGAGGCACTCAGGAGTTCTGGTCATGGATTGATGAAGCACTGATATGGGTACAATTATTTTTTTCACTCTGGTAGAGTTTTACAGCATGAGTGCTTATATTCAAGTGAAATCTACTCTGATACTCAGACACTCAAGAATGCTAACAAAGATAGAGATCATTAACAAAAGAGAGATTATATTTAATTTGTCTTATTTTTTCCTAATCAGTTCAGCTCTTGTTGTTGTATTTTAAGTAAGCTGCACTTATAAAGAGAGCCTAACTACACAATGAGCCCATCTTACTTTTCCCCCCACCCCAAGATTCAGACATCTTGTTTTTCTTAATAGACATCACAAATGTTTTTCACTAATATATTATGAAGGACTGTATTCACATCAAATAACACCAAGTACATAAAAAACTTTGAAAACTTCAGAGCACTGCCATCAGCTCCAAGACTGGTATTATTCACAACAATAATTTTGGTAACCACACTAGTCAAATAATAACTAAAATAGTTATTCCCTCTAAAGACAACTTCTGAAGAAAGTGTTTTAATGTCTTATTAATCTTAGAATTTTAGAAGGTGTGAATCTTAGAGGAGTGGCTTTAAATCATGGTGGGAGACCTGATTAAATGATAAATGAAAATAATAACAGCAAGAATGCAAGTTGACAGTTCCAACGTCCAGTCGTGAACACCAACTGCATTTAATTAAAAGACCCATTCAAGGCAAGTATGTGCAAAATACAAAGTGTCCAGTTTGATGGAACAAACAGCTAATATTTTTTCCACTTTTCACTAACAGAGAAGACAGATGAGATTTTAGTGTTGTAATCAAGATCCTAATTGCCATTGGTGACAAAACATGCCAAGAGATCCAAATGGATATGATGAATTGGAGCACTCATTGAATTTGTGCATTGAATATTTCTGCTTGAAGAAGCATGTTTGGTTGTTTGGGTTTGTGTGTTTTATTTGTTGGTTTTTTGTTTTTTGTTTTTTTTTCTACTGACAATAGTCCTTTCACTTCTACATCTTTTTAATAAAGCAGCAAAAGATGTAAAGACAGAATGATTGAAATTTAGCATAACTACCACTTACATAGTCTGAAAAGTTAGTTTCACTAGCAGGAAATATACAGTGTTTAGCTATTTGCAAAAAGAATTAAGAGCTAATTCATCCTTGATAAGAACAACAGCTAAACACTGAATCACTCTGACATATATCTTACAGATTTAATGCTTGCTCTATCAGCAGGGAAGTTTGTGGGGTTACATTCTCAGATTTCTGATTTCAGAGGTCTTTGTATAGCAAATTAGGTTTTTTTTCTGTAAAGTATAGAGTTGCAGCACCCTAGAACATTTCTTCTCCTTACTGACATTTACCCTTGGTGTATTTTGTATTGGCCAATGTGGTCCCAATCTTTAAAAAGGGCAAAAAAGAGGACCCGGGTAACTACAGGCCCGTCAGCCTCACCTCCATCCCTGGAAAGGTGATGGAACAACTTGTCCTTGCTGCCATCTCTAAGCATCTGGAGGAAAGGAGGCTTCTCACTAATAGTCAACATGGATTCCGTAAGGGGAAATCATGCT
>VYZU01074781.1:11804-24619 GCA_013401355.1 Ceyx cyanopectus | reverse complement strand
GGTTTTTTTCAGTTAGCAGTTTTAGTTCAGATCCTCAATAATACTTCAAGCGTATTTATTTATAACGGCTCTTAAATCTCCTCAGTTGCTGAGAAGATTTTTTTGTAGAGGAAAATATTTGATTGCATTTTAGGAGGAAGGGTTATTTTTGTGATTTTTTTTTTATTGTTATTGATAGCATAGCCACTCCAGAGAGCAGCTCTGGGCTATGTAAGAACAGCAAAATGATCATGTGGTGATTAGGAGGCAAGACATATCCACTTCACCTTTATCTTAACAGCATTGCTAAAGACACTGTGGCTTCAATAAGAAGTAGAAATAATTGTCCAGGCTTTCTGAAGGACTTACACTCAGCAAATACAAGTGTGGGGCTCATCTGCAGACTCCAGGGTGTGGTAGAGACAACTAGACTTTAAGTGGCCATGTCCAGCCCACTGGGCTCAGTGGGATGAAGTAGTCTTCTGCCTAGCTGGACTTTATAGCTGTGTGCAGTTCATGGCTAGCTCAGATACCTTTCCCCTACAACTTGCTGGATAGGATGTAGACTTTCTCTGGTTAGTCCTTTAAATCTCCCTGTAGCTCAGATTTTTGGGACTACTAACACTTATCTTCCTTTACAGAGTGACATGAGACTGTCAGCAACGATGCCAATACTCATTAATCAGTTGCTGTCTAAGAAAAACAAGGAAAACTTGGAAAGGATTCCAGAAGGTGAAGACAATTACTTCAGTAGCCATGACAAGTGCTATGCCTATCATCCAGAAACTGGAACCACAAAGTAAGGCAAAGATGGTTAACTTTAATTCAAATGATTGTTTGATATATCCAGATACACTTAATTTAGCATGGTCATGGTGGTCTGGAGTGCTGTTTCAGGTAGCTAACTGAACCTGTTGCCTGGATTGTTAAATAACTGATTACAGATGAGTATGATTTAACAACAAAAAAAATGTAGAGCCAAATCAGTTTCTAGCTTTGGCAATACTAAACTGTGCCTCCTCTTGATATGCAAGATAGTTAACGTAGTCTCTTGCTGAATACCATCCTGACCTGTTTACACCTGTTTTCAAATGCTACTTTAGTACTTACTTCACAGAGAACAATATGTGCTTAAATTTGGCAACTGTGTCACAGAGCTATTGTAACCAGGAGCCCAGTTTCTCCGAGTGTCAAAAGGCCAGGTGNCCATCTTTAAGAGCAGGAATAACTTAACAGGCTAACTTTCCTTTTTCAGTGACTAAAATCCAAATCCATGCCGTGTGTGGTAGGATCTTCTGGGGCACATTACAAATAGTGATTGATCCTTAAAAGTAAGGGCTCCTCTTCCTTCAGAGGCCAGATTCTGTGCTGTTTGCTTCTCATCTTGTTCTATAGCACAACTCATTCTAAGTCAAATTCAGTTGTATTCTAATTGGACTTTTAATTCTATGTGAGAAACACAACGTTTCTGGGGTATTTCAATATTTATTTGGTAGATGGAAGAACTTTCCTGCTACTGCTGTAAATCTTGCCTGTTACCTGCCTGAATGTTCGATGTACAGTGGTTAATCTCATTATAGGCATTACCTTATGGTAAGTGTGTGTTAATATGTGTAAATATGCCTGTGAAACATTGACTGTATACCTTTGTCATTGTCTCCCATTATGTAATGGGGAAAAATTTTACTTGACCTGGGCAGAATATTAACGTTTTCCTTTTGGTATTGTCTTATGTATGAGAAATCTAGCTGCTTTTGGTACTTTAATGAATGAAGCAGAAAGCCTTGATAACCACAGTCCTTTTGAGGACTGACTTTTTATTTGCCTTCCTGTTGCTCTCATTTATGGATGTTAGTATGGAACTTGTGCTNTGGGTAATACTCAACACCTTAACTACACTTAATCACCAGATTATGTATTGTTCTGGTTTAATGGCTTGACACTACACACAGTTAAATCACAAGTGTACCTAGAGAATTATGTTCTTGTTCCTAGAAGATATGCCTACACTGACAATACAGTAGAAGCAAGGAAAATACTTCCCAAAGTTTACAGTTCTTTGCTTGGCTAGTTTTAGTGTCCTTCTCCATTCTTCCCACCCTATTAGAGAAACTTTCCAAGTAGTGAAAACAGGAGAGAGGAATATGTTTGTCAAATGTAAAGTGTCTGTAGAATTGCAAATACAGGTTAAAGTGAGAGGTCATCTGCCTGACTCAGATGATTGTTTTATTTTTCTTGTTTACATGCTTATCTTCTATTTTAGAAATAGAAAATAAAATGCTTACACTTTATCATAATGGGTTTTTTAAATGCAGTTTAAGTTAATTCATTTGAATTCCACTTGGCACATTGGTGCACTTAATTTTATAGCTTGACCTGAACTTTTTATAGATATACTTAGATACTAGCTGTGTGCTGTGTCTCCACTTTCTTCAAGATGAAGAGTTGCAAAGTCACTGTTGGTGTTGGGTCAAGATTTAATTCCAAATGTTAATAGAAACATAGTGTTTGTTCTCTCTTCTAGCAGACCGATTGTAAAATTTTATTGGTGAGTATAAGCAGAGTGAAAAAAAAAGATTTTTGGCAACCTCTTACCTAGCATTCTGTAAAGCGTCATCAAAAGTAGGGGTTTAGCACTTGAAGATCAAAATGTTTGCATTGGTTTGGGAGGATAAATTGGAATTTGTTTTATTTGATTTCTTCTCTATTTGTGCTCTAGGTTCCAGCAAGATGTGGAGTGACTGTCCGAGACAGCCTAAAGAAAGCTCTGATGATGAGAGGTCTTATTCCAGAATGCTGTGCTGTTTACAGAATACAAGATGGGTATGGTTTGTGTGTGATGGTTTTTGCTCTTAGCATCTCTTTGGAGTTACCCAGTGTAGTTGCTTCTCTCCAACATTGTGCAAGTTGTTTTCAGAGCTCAGAATGATGTGATACTTTACACTAAAACAAGGGGCACCTGCAAGACATTTCTATAAAGAATGGCAAACTCCTAAAAAATATTTTAATCACTTCAAGAACAGGCATAATATGAAGTATTGAGAACTTACGGACTGCTGGCAAAACACTCATTAATCAAACTCATGCTATGCAAACAAGTAATAAATGGGTTTTGTTAATTTTTTGGTTTCATTTAACTTGGTTATAGTGAATCCTGAACTGAATGTAGAGTTCCCTTGGTGGAAAAATAATTGAGTTTCCAGCCCTAAAAAGTTTGTAGATTATTTTACTGCTGTCCTGGTTTGGGTGAAAAGCAAGCAGAATTAGCCATCTCTTTGGAATTCTTGTTGAACAGGTACTTCAGATTGTTCGTAACAGTTGCTTATAAAGAACTAAATGGAGTTTCTTGGCCTCCCAAGTTTTCTGGCACTGTAAACTTGCCTTGTTCTTGGGCTTTGCTTCTTCAAATCTCACTGAAAAGAAACTCCTTTAGAACATTGTTGTGTGAGCTCTGTTTCAAGAGGAATTCTCAACTGAGGTTATTTATACTAAGAAAATAGTAATAAAATCCNTAACGTTTTCCTTTTGGTATTGTCTTATGTATGAGAAATCTAGCTGCTTTTGGTACTTTAATGAATGAAGCAGAAAGCCTTGATAACCACAGTCCTTTTGAGGACTGACTTTTTATTTGCCTTCCTGTTGCTCTCATTTATGGATGTTAGTATGGAACTTGTGCTGTGAAACCATCAGTGCAAAAAGTGCTTTTAGATTTAGCTAAGCCTGCATGTGTACATAGAATGGTGGTGCACTTACACGTGTTCTCTTTGTGGTACTGAATTGCTCCCCTGTACTTTTAAGAGGGCTTATTTAGGGAGAGTTATTAGTATTTTCTGCAAGGGAATACATGTTGGAAAATCACAGAGTAGCACAGGCTTGTTGAACTACTGGCCTCTGCAGCCTGTTTCAGTGTTGGATGGTAATATATAAGAAAAATTAGCACAAAGAAGAGGGTTGGTTGTTTGGTGGGTTTTTTTGTTTACTTTGTTTTGTTTTTGCAGTAGGAAAATTCTGTGTTACAGAAATGCGAACTGCTGTGCACGCTGAGCAGCCCAGTATGGGCATCTGGCTTGGCACTAGAATAATGAGCATCATGAGTTTAGTGGGATGATTTGTGAGAATTGAGCTGAAGTTACTGAAATGAATGCTTAGGTCTTCCATGTGTTTCTGAGATTTGTATAGCAATGATGACTTAAATTTCAGACTTGACTCCCATATGCTGACACAAGATCTAATCTGATTAAAGATAATTTGTGGTGTTCTTCCTCTGTCTTAGACACCCTAAACTAGAGTTTTAGTGACTTGTTGGCTGGTGTTTCTTTGTCCTGGCTCAACAGATAAGTCCAATGTGTCTGTTTCTTCTAGACAAATAAATTAATCTACCAGTTGGTAACCCTTTGGTAGTTCTTCAGTGAACTTCTGTGCCTCAAATCCTGTCTCTTGCATGTGCCTTACTTGTGTTGACTAAACCAAAGTAATGAGGAAACAGTTTTGGATTTCTAAATTGTTAAAATAAACTGTAATCTCCCTGTATGCAAGAATTGTGAACTTCCTAATCCCCTTTATCAAGGGGAGTTAATTGCAAAAGAGCTGTTTGCTTCAAAGGCTGTTGATTAGATGATGAAGTGGAATATGAAGTGGATGCCATAACTCAGATATGCTTTTTTTTCACAGGCTGTGTAAGATTCAAGACCTGAAAAAATGGCATTGGCAGCAATTGATCCACAGCAGGTATGTCTGAGTTAGCCCCATATTTTTTATGCCTAGTTTAGAAAAATAGAAGTGAACTAATCTCTTTCTCTTTTAAACAGAACATTGTATCAAGGGTTGTCAACCTTCCATTGGTGAGCTCCACCTATGATATGGTGTCTACAGCTTATGTCACCACAAAGGACAATCATCCTTATCTGAAGTCAGTATGTGAGATAGCGGAGAAAGGAGTGAAGACAATTACTTCAGTAGCCATGACAAGTGCTATGCCTATCATCCAGAAACTGGAACCACAAAGTAAGGCAAAGATGGTTAACTTTAATTCAAATGATTGTTTGATATATCCAGATACACTTAATTTAGCATGGTCATGGTGGTCTGGAGTGCTGTTTCAGGTAGCTAACTGAACCTGTTGCCTGGATTGTTAAATAACTGATTACAGATGAGTATGATTTAACAACAAAAAAAATGTAGAGCCAAATCAGTTTCTAGCTTTGGCAATACTAAACTGTGCCTCCTCTTGATATGCAAGATAGTTAACGTAGTCTCTTGCTGAATACCATCCTGACCTGTTTACACCTGTTTTCAAATGCTACTTTAGTACTTACTTCACAGAGAACAATATGTGCTTAAATTTGGCAACTGTGTCACAGAGCTATTGTAACCAGGAGCCCAGTTTCTCCGAGTGTCAAAAGGCCAGGTGCTTCAGATTGTTCGTAACAGTTGCTTATAAAGAACTAAATGGAGTTTCTTGGCCTCCCAAGTTTTCTGGCACTGTAAACTTGCCTTGTTCTTGGGCTTTGCTTCTTCAAATCTCACTGAAAAGAAACTCCTTTAGAACATTGTTGTGTGAGCTCTGTTTCAAGAGGAATTCTCAACTGAGGTTATTTATACTAAGAAAATAGTAATAAAATCCAACTGTTGTAACTTCTTTTATAGTTGTAGTTGCCAACAACTATGCATGTATAGGTCTAGACAAGATTGAAGAGAGACTGCCTATACTGAATCAACCCACTGACAAGGTAAGTTCTTCCTATATGCTTATACTAAGCAGAAGAATATGCCCTTCCTCTTACTGTTATCACTACAAATATGTGGAGATAAATTTGAATAAGCCACTCTTGCAGTCCAGCTTAGAAGCAATAAGGAAGTGAAAGATGTTTCTGTAGCATTTTTTGTTGCCTTTGGCATGCCTTTAAGCCTTTTTTTTTTTCTTTTTTTTTTTTATCTGCCCACTGTCTGACACCTTTCTATAGCTGCTGTTCGGGGACGGGCACATTTTACAAAATTTGAGTCCTTCTCTCTTTCCTTCTCAGTGTTAAACAAGTAGCGCCTGAAGTACACATTCATAGACATGTTCTTAGCTGAAGGTTACATGTGGCAGGCATGTTTAGCTCTCTATTACATATATATGTTTTCAGGGCAGAATTTTTCCTAGATAACCAATACTTGTACAAGCTTTAGTATAAGTTTATATTTCCTGGATTATGTAGCTCTTCCTGGAAAATAGTTTTAGTGAATCAATTTGTTTCCTGTGGCAGGTTGTTGCCAATGCCAAGGATGTAGTTGTTGGAGCCAGAGAAGCTGTAACAACGACTGTGACTGGTGCCAAGGAAACTGTTGCTCATGCAATCACTGGAGTTGTGGGCAAGACTAAAGAAGCAGTGCAAGACAGTGTAGAAATTACCAAGTCAGTTGTCAATGGCAGCATTAACACTGTCCTGGGAAGTCGTGTGGTGCAAATGGTGAGCAGTGGAGTGGACAGTGCTCTCACTAAATCAGAGACCCTTGTAGACCAGTATCTCCCACTTACAGAAGCAGAACTAGGTAAGGCTTGTTCAAAGTTTGGGGTTCTTTTTGAATGATTGTTTTTGGAATCATCCATTTATTACTTTTCACGGGGAGGGGACACATGCTTTGCAAACTGTCTTTTGCCTCTCTGGTTATAATAGCATCTTCACAGGGAAGCAGAATGAAAGTGTTTCCATATATGGTTCTCTATCAGTACCCTGGTGTCAAAGGACTACTAAACAAGTCCAGTCTTCAGCAGTTACTAAGGAAATGAAATTGCCTCAGACCTCTTAAAGTTGTTTTTTTTTCCAGTGGTCAGTTTGCTTTCTTTTTACATATCTAGAGAAAGAAGCTGCAAAAGTCGAAGGTTTTGAAGTTGGAGTTCAAAAGCCAAGCTATTATGTTAGACTAGGATCCCTGTCTTCAAAGGTCCGCACACGTGCCTACCAACAAGCCTTAACCAAAGTTAGAGATGCTAAACAGAAAAGCCAGGAGACTATCTCTCAGCTCCACCACACTGTTAGTCTGGTAAGTTTAAGCTTTCAGTTCAGGTATAAAAATCAAATGGTATAATGTTTTTTGAGATTGGAAAACGGCTAAAAGAGCCATAGGAAGACTGGAATTGCTCTCTAAGTGCAATTTTTAAATAGAAATAATTTCCCATTCAGACCTTTTCACCATCATTCAAGAGACGTCCTAAATCACATTGAAGTGTAATTAACGAGCAGTTGCTTGCAGTTTTAAGCACTGCAGAAATAGAAATGGCATGTTTAATACGGTACTCCTGCTTCAGAATGCTGGAAGTGAAGAGCATCTTGCCATTTACAAACACTTCAGTCTTTTCTGACCTTTTATTAACAAGAAGAACTTACTCTTTATGGGCTTACTCTTTCTGTAGGTATCTCTGAGCATTCCTGTGTACTTCAGTAGTCTTTCATAACAACATGCCTTCATGCAGAGGAAAAACTGCATAAAGAGTCATAGCCTTCTTTCTATATACTTTAAAATTCTTGTGTAGGATGCTGGTGGGGGAGGGGGAAATAGTTGAGGCAGAAGGATACACTACACAACACCTAAAAACTGCTTCCAGTTTTCTCTGTTTTTGAAGTGAAGATACACGCTCTTATACTCCCCAAAGGTTTTTTTTTTTTTAATGCCAAACTTTTAAAGTATTTAAAAAGGAGGTTACAAAGCAGGTAAAGTAGGATAGCGGTAATGGAACTGTGTGGACTCTTTGCTTTACTTCCTTATTTGGCTGTATTTCAGATCGAGTATGCCAGAAAGAACATGAATAGTGCCAATCAGAAACTTCTTGGTGCTCAGGAAAAACTTTATAAGTCCTGGGTAGAATGGAAGAAAAATACAGGCCAAAATGATGGTGATGAACCGCATAGTGCTGAGGTAAATAGATGCAAATGTGAACCAAAAATAAATGGGTTATATACTGTCAAGGTAATGCCAAACAGACCCCAGAGTGCACAGCATCTTAACAGCACAGAAGCCTATGTGCAGATGTGGATGCTGAATGCTGAAGCTGAGGGCAACTGACTAGTAGCTACTGTGAAAAGGGACCCCCAAACTCTGAAGTGAGCCTACTTCTTAAAACACTCTAGTTCATTTGCCTTTCAAGATAATGTTCATCCTGTTTAGCATGTGGACCTGAGTTGGGATATCTGTATCTTAGATTGTACATAAGTTTGTAGCTAGGAATGCTGACAGACTCACTGACTCTGATATGTAGTGGTTTCAATAGTGGTTTATTGATTAGAATATACTTACCTACTTACCTGCTGTGACTTGTTACCTAGAGCTGAAACAAGAATCACAGAATCACAGAATCACAGAAATTAGGGGCTGGAAGGGACCTAGAAGATCATCTAGTCCAACCCCCCTGCCTGAGCAGGATCACCTAGACCAAGTCACTCAGGAACAGATCCAGGCGGGTCTTAAGTGTCTCCAGAGATGGAGACTCCACAACCCCCCTGGGCAGCCTGTTCCAGAGCTCTGGCACCCTCACTGAGAAAAAGTTCTTTCTCGTGTTGAGCCTAAACCTCTTGTGCTCCAACTTGCACCCATTGCCTCTCGTCCTGTCATTGGACGACATTGAGAAAAGTCTGGCTCCATCCTCTCTACACTCACCCTTAACATATTTATAAACATTAATGAGGTCTCCCCTCAGTCTCCTCTTCTCCAGGCTAAAGAGCCCCAACTCTCTCAGCCTCTCCTCATAAGGGAGATGCTCCACTCCCCTAATCATCTTGGTGGCCCTGCGTTGGACTCTCTCCAGCAAATCTCTATCTTTTTTGAACTGGGGCTTGCTTATCTCTCACTGGGTGGAAGTTACCTATGTTTCTGTTCCACAAAGTACTTGAGCACTGAAGAAATACCAAGTACTTTCAAGTCTCCTAACTCTAAGACTTAACACCTGTTCTGTTACTTAATATAGCTTTATTTTACTTATGTCCCCTTTGCTTTTTTATGTATCTTGAGAGGCATAAAGCTGCTACAGTCATAAGATACTAAAATGTTATGCATTTTGTTTCCAGCACATTGAGTCAAGAACTCTAGCTATTGCACGGAGCCTCACTCAGCAGCTTCAGACCACCTGCCTCACACTGGCCTCAAGCCTACAGGGTCTGCCACAGAATATGCAGGATCAGGTTTACAGTGTTGGGTCAATTGCAAGTGATGTCTACCAGAGCTTTCGGTCTGCATCCTCCTTCCAAGAATTATCAGAGAGCTTTCTTACCACTAGCAAAGGACAGTTGAAGAAAATGAAGGAGTCTCTGGATGATGTGATGGATTATCTTGTTAACAACACGCCGCTCAACTGGCTGGTAGGTCCCTTTTACCCCCAGCTGCCTGGCATTCCGCATGCTGAGAGCAAAGGCAAAGGGGAGAAAAATTCCAGCCAGAAAGACAAACAGCCTGAACACACTGCTGAATAAACTGTATAGCATGCTTGTACTCTGCTGACTGACAAAACAAGTGGCCTTAGCAAGTGTAGCTGTCTTCTTTCCTTGAAGAAAAATCTGTAATCATAAGAGTGGGGCTTATGATAGAGAAAAGGTGCTCACACATGGGCTGTATTGCCCTGTGTAGTTAAGCCACTCTAAAGAACCTCAAAAATGTCTAGAATGACTAAATGTTGGCAGCTTACTGTTGTAAAAATGCCTCATTTGTCAAGTTAAGAAACTTCATGATGCTTACTAATGGTATTTAATACCATTAGGCTGAAGGAAACCACAGCTTAAAAGCATTTAATTTGTTGTTTAATCTGTACCAGAATGATATAAAAGCCTTATATACTATGAAATTCATTTAAAAGCCTTGCAGTCTAGCTAGGTATGCTTAAACTCTGCTGGCTGCAGATCACGCATTTGATTGACATGAATCTGACTGTCTGAAATTCTACTGCTAGGCAATTAATGGCAAAAGTTCTGTGAGTACAGAATTTCAAAGCTAAAAGTTGGGTTTCTGAGAAAGTCAGCTGGAAGTACTGAAATGCTGTGACAGTGTTAACCATGTAAGCTTAACTAATATGAACTGTACACAGTAATCTGACCACAGAATTGTAAAGTATCTCAATTTGGAAGGGACCCATAAGGATCATTGTCTTAACTCCTTCCTCCTCGCAGCACTACCTAAAAACTAAACCATATGACTAGCATCATTGTCAGGATGCTCCTTGAACTCTGACAGTCAGAGTTGCTGCTGTGACCACTTCCCATGTTCCAGTGATGGAAGAAATGATTATCAATACATTTTTTTTAATATGCAATATAAGGACAAGATTCATGCTGTTTGTACCTAGGTGCCTCTTGTGTGGGTTCTTGTTTGTTGGTTTGTTTTTTTTTTTTGTAGACTTTTTGTAATTCATTTTGTATGTTAGCAATAAATGCTTCAGTAGCCAAAGTCTGTCTTCATTTCAGTGGTCTTTGAAACAAATGTAACTTGCTCTTCTGTGACTCCTGCAAACTGGGTCCAGCAGAAAGCAAGCTTGAAATGCAAGTGAAGTAGATGCACATTGAAATGGTATTTGTGTGATTTGTGTATGTATATAGATGGGCAAGATATTGCTACAGTGTTCCTTTCCTCTTTTTGAAGTTCTTGTGTGCATCCCTCTGTTCAGTCTTGGCTTTGCTGCTGCTTTTTTGGTGCTTGCTCTTGCCTACCTTTGACCTAAACTGTGAGCTGATAGATGTTCTAGTACTGAGAATGATAGGGATAAAAAAAAAAAAAGCCTGTCCTGCCTTCACAGTGGGTGTTCTGTGTGTACGAGACTGGCTGCCTGTTTTTCTGCTGGATCCCTATAAACAGTATATACTCTTCAGCTACAAAAACCAATTTAAAACTATTTAGCCTCTTTTGAAGTTGAGTGACTAATGTATATTAACAGATACTGAGGTGGCACTTTTCCTCAATAAATCCTGTGAACCTCTCCCACTAGAAATAAGCTTTCTTGGTCTAGGGTTGTCCAGGTAAGTTGTCTGTTCGTATTGCCTGCCTTGTGAAACTTTCTGTTGCAATTGTTTAGTGTTGCAATGCTGGCCACCATTTCAAAGAGGCTGCCAGATATTTGAGAAGCAGAAATGGGGTTCAAAGGAAACTGGTCACCTAGTGATGTGTTGCTACAAAGGACAGTACCTCCACCTGGTATGATGTGGGCACTAAAGCAAAATGACATGCCTATGAACATGTGGTGTCTGATTTAGCTGTTAAGTCAGAGTTGGTCTAGAAGTCATAGGAAGACTGTCTAAACACAGTATTAAAAAAAATGTAATAAAGAAGGATTACCCATGAAGATTCTGTAACTTCCAACTTTAAATAATTTTTTTTTTTAACATGGCTATTTAACATAAAACTGACAAGAGACAATGAGGTGTTCCTTTTCAGCTAGGGAAGACTTCTGGAATTCTTTCAGGCATTATTTCTGTTTGAGTGTTGAGTAAGTCCAGCCAAAATCTCTTTAATAAAATTTGTAGAGTGCTGTTGTCAGGATACTGAGGCACAGGTCTGGGAGCAGCTAGCTGGCAGTTGAAAGGAATTCCTATTTGTGCATAAGAATACATGTAGGCATACAAATAAGATACTCTGTTTTTTTCAATACCTTCTGAGGACTCGGCATCATTAGAATTAAAGAAAGAACAAGCATTAATACCTCTCTGTTTTGCCTTGTTGTACGAGTGTTTAGTAATCTTAGATGGCTGTCCAGTTTTAGTCAGTGTGGAAAGCAAGGAAAATTGTTACCAGCCTAGACTTTAAAATAATTTCTTCCTTGTCATGTGCTGTTGGGTGGCCTCTCTGCAAAAATTACTTTGATTTCTGACAGTTGACCTACAACTGGTGGTTGCAAACAAGAGGAATGGTTGGTGAAATGTTTACCTAATGAATGGGTTAATAGCCTGTTACACCAAAATCCTGTGTGCAGGTTTCTTCTTGTGGTGCATGGTTGTTTCATTGGATCCTGCCCCTTGCTCTTCCTGCTCCAAAGGGTGTAAGTTGATAGCTACCCCCCAGTAGAATTAGGAACCATTCTTTGGGAAAAGATGACTGAAAAGCAGAAAACCCGTACATTCCTAGATTATTATACTGAATAAAAAGTATCTGGATTTAAATTTCTGGACTCTTCTAATAAAGACAGCATTGGAATGCTTAAACTGAATAGCAGCTGTAGGTTGTATGGATATCTTCTTGTTGACAATTTAGTACAGCGTATCCCTAGACTCTATTCTAATTAAAGCATACAGTCAAACATTGGTATTTTTCTCTAGCACTGTTACAGAGTGACTATTAAAATGTTTGCTGGAGACAGAATGACGTGGGCACCTTCCAAAGACATCTTTGGGTTTGTTTGTTTTGTTTTTCCCATAGTGACCTGAAGCTGGTGTGCATGCTAATAACTGCTGAAAAATCTCAACTAGATGGAGGGAAATCTAAGATATTAAAAGAGCAGAGCCTGCTTATACATTTTTTCCTGCTGCTTGCCTGTTTCTCTATAACTGCATGTATCAAACAGCCATCTACACTGCTTAGAACCTTTTTTGCTCTTAGTCCAAAACCACTTTTGAGGATATCGCTTGGGCTAGAAAGCTGTGAAGTCTCTTTGAAACCCTTCAAATAAACAGACCAGATACACTGAAAACAAGAGGAAATAGTTAACTACTGCAGCAAGGCAGATGAAATGGAAGAGATTGTCAAAGGCTGTTATTCAAGCAAAAACTGCCAATAGTGGAAGTTAGAATATCGGTGAAGTAATTATCACTTGTAATGTTATTCAGAATTTTTCTAGAAATCAGAAAATTATTGTTTCTCTTTAAGAGGTTAGAATCATACAT
>VYZU01074780.1:106392-134149 GCA_013401355.1 Ceyx cyanopectus | reverse complement strand
ATATATAATATTATTTTTTTTAAAATTAAAGGGATCATTTTAGCAGGGTATTTTGTTTTATGCTGCATTCCTCTGACATAGCTCTTTCCAGATTGAAGGGATGCAAATGAGGTAAGAATTAAGGCAAACCTAAAAGGCATGCAAATGAAGTACATTTATATCCACTGACAATACAAGCACATGTGTGGATCAGACTTAAGAGCTGAGGAACTCTTCCCCTCTGTCTGTCCAGTACACTACTTTACAGCAGAATGGTGACATGATTTATAATAAACAGTTAACATTACCATGGGAATTCAGTGTCACTAACATTACTCAGTCTAGGAGACACAGAGCTAGCATCAGTAAAACATGAACAATAAATAAGATAATTCACTGCAGCACAGGACTGCTGCCCAGGCTTGAGAGGAAGAGGGCTGTTATGAAATGACATTGCACACATCACATTGTGGCAGTTTATTTTTATAATATATACTTTTAAAATTCTTCAGCAAATGACATTCTCATGCACACAAGTGTTTCAAACACAAGAAGCAAGTCCATTTATAGGTAGTCCAAGCAAATTTTTGTGTGTGTGTGGAAATAGCTGCAAACTGAATGGAACATTACACTTCTGTGCAGTCTATGATGCATTGTACACAAGCTCATTTTTGAATGTCACACTGCAGGAGTAATACGATGGAGGGGTCACTCTTTGCAGCTTCTTTGAACTCATCCAGTGTGATCTGGTCATCTTTGTTCTTATCCATCTTACTGAAGATCTTGTCTACCCGTTGCTCAGGTGTCAGACCATCCTCATTCATTTTCATCATTATCACAGTGCCCACCATTTTGTAGATGGCCTTGGGAGAGAAACCAAATGGAAATTCAGTGTATGAATTAATCTGATTTTTTAANTTTTTTTTTTTTTTCCTATTACTGTGCTGATGATGTGAAATAAGAATTAGGGGAAAAGATCAAATGTTATAAATTTATTTTGGGACATATATATTGCAACCTCTGTGGAAGCTTTTGAAAATTCAGGCAATGATCAATACACTTCCAATAAAACCTTTAAACTTCCAATAAAACAATATTTTAAACATTATATATATATATATATAATATTATTTTTTTTANCTCTTTCCAGATTGAAGGGATGCAAATGAGGTAAGAATTAAGGCAAACCTAAAAGGCATGCAAATGAAGTACATTTATATCCACTGACAATACAAGCACATGTGTGGATCAGACTTAAGAGCTGAGGAACTCTTCCCCTCTGTCTGTCCAGTACACTACTTTACAGCAGAATGGTGACATGATTTATAATAAACAGTTAACATTACCATGGGAATTCAGTGTCACTAACATTACTCAGTCTAGGAGACACAGAGCTAGCATCAGTAAAACATGAACAATAAATAAGATAATTCACTGCAGCACAGGACTGCTGCCCAGGCTTGAGAGGAAGAGGGCTGTTATGAAATGACATTGCACACATCACATTGTGGCAGTTTATTTTTATAATATATACTTTTAAAATTCTTCAGCAAATGACATTCTCATGCACACAAGTGTTTCAAACACAAGAAGCAAGTCCATTTATAGGTAGTCCAAGCAAATTTTTGTGTGTGTGTGGAAATAGCTGCAAACTGAATGGAACATTACACTTCTGTGCAGTCTATGATGCATTGTACACAAGCTCATTTTTGAATGTCACACTGCAGGAGTAATACGATGGAGGGGTCACTCTTTGCAGCTTCTTTGAACTCATCCAGTGTGATCTGGTCATCTTTGTTCTTATCCATCTTACTGAAGATCTTGTCTACCCGTTGCTCAGGTGTCAGACCATCCTCATTCATTTTCATCATTATCACAGTGCCCACCATTTTGTAGATGGCCTTGGGAGAGAAACCAAATGGAAATTCAGTGTATGAATTAATCTGATTTTTTAATGTCATCAAATTCTGGAAAGATACTCAACAATGAAATGATTGCCGGTTTCCCTAAAGATTTAGTTTTCCTTTTTATCTTAGAATCTGATATCCATATAATTAAAACATAGACTGTAGTTTATTTTCTTTAGCTGTAGATTTATTTCAACAGTTGCGTTTTGCATCTTTGAATGAATTTCTTTGGTTTTCTATTTCACAGTGCAAGTCTCTGGATCCACTGTTCACTAGCCTTTTATTCACTCCATTGAAATATTTCACATACATTCCAAATAATGTTTAAAATTCATCACCTTTTAATAGCTTTGTGTACATGTGAGCAAAATCTCAACTACTGAGGCAAGTAGCTGGCAGATGATGAGTGATAAACTTTATCCTTCCTGTTATGTGCTGTGGTCATCTTAAAGCCCATCTGTGTGAACTTGCTTAAAATTAGTGTGGTGTTATCTCTGTAAATTACTGTAATCTCCTAATGTTCATCTCCAGCAAGGTCTCAGCGACTTGAGCTGCAAAGCAGTAATTTCATGGGTGCTGAGTGATTCTGAGATGGGCTTTTGTGAATCCTTTGCCCTGCTGGATATTGAAAAGCTTATTTGCATATAGGTGACATCTGCTAAATGTTAGTGTGCTTGCACCACTCAGCCATGAGCCAGTGCAGGATCAAGGCAAGCACTGTGTGCATTTCATGAGGCAGTGCAGCCTCTGGTGTAGGGCATCTCAACTGGGTTTCATTACTGTTCAGCCATGTCATATTGAATGTCATCTTGACCTCACCTCTATAATTTCCAGCATTTCCACTCTGGTAATTTTACCATCACCATCCAGGTCGTACATGTTGAAGGCCCAGTTTAGCTTCTGCTCAAAGCTGCCTCTTGAGGTGATGGACAGGGCACAGATGAACTCTCTGAAGTCGATGGTCCCATCCCCGTTCTTATCGAAGGTCCGGAAGGCATGCTGGGCAAACTTTGAAGCATCTCCATAGGGGAAGAACTGCAAAATAAAATAAGAATAAAATCATGGGCAACATGAGGGAGTGAGTCTTGAACCTGTCTGCAAAACACCAAAGTGAGGTGTTTAGGAAGAGTTGCTGGTGGGTTTGTGTGAAGCTGAAGATAGACCAATTAAGCTGATGTGACAGCTAGAGTGTAATCATTATTAAGATCTTATTTCTGCACAAATCTCTTAGCTTTTTAAATCTAAACTAACTAGATGAACCTTAAAATGAAGTTGGGTGCAAATGTGAAATTGTGTAATCTTCTCTAACTATGAAGTACAGCAACCAATGTGCATTTAAACTGTATTTTCTGCCTGGGAGTAACCAGCCTTTCATATGTTGTAACCAAGTCAGTGTGTGGGCTTGTTGTTATATAACATCATTTATTGAAAATAAATAATTCACACATAGCATAAGAAAACCCCAGGAACATATGTTCTCTTTTTCCAACCAACATAACACAAGTACGTGAGAACTAAGACTCAGTTAAGCAGTACAGAGGAATTCTCTTCATGTTTAAATCTGTTATCAGGGAACATTGCAACAGACTATATAAGTACTTTAAATGACCATAACATGTAGATTTTAAACTGGTGATATTTTTTTTCCCTTGGAAATGTATTAAGACTGTGCACAGATAATGTTTCTTTATTATCAGCACAGTTTCAGGGAGGTTTTCATGCTCCTAAAAAATAAGTGTTCATTAATTCCAAGCTGAGAGCCAAGCCATTTTGTGCTTTTGAAAATTCCAGTTCATAGTAAATATTGCATTTGCTAATGCACATTTGAAGAAGAGACTTCAGTAGTGGATCTGCATGTTACCATTTTCTATTTCCCAGTCCAGAGCTTTCACTGCAGACTCATGGCAGCTCTGGAAGCTCTTGAAGAATCCACTCAAATCTCATGGAGGATCACAGCATAGACAGAACATGTAATTGACTAAATACAGTTGTAGAATGTGTCAAGCTTTTGCTGCTTTTCCTTTGAGGAGGCCAAATGACCATTTGGCTACTGTATAATTAATACTTAATAATACTTAATAATACTGTATCTTGCCCTAAAAATGCAAACCTTGGTGCCCAGCCAGCTGCTTGCACCGTGTGGCCATGCAGGTCATGTCAGGAGCCACTGTTGTGTTAACAAATGGGTCTGAACCTGCAAGTTTCCTTTAAACTTCTGTTTTCTCTGACACCAACTTTACAGACACAGTTCTTTGTATTGGTGAAGGGGTTTGATACACTCACTTCTCTGGCTCAGTGCATTGTAGTAATTGTAAAATCTTCCTTTTCCCCTCGACAGAGACAACAGGTTTCCATTTTGCCCACATCCCTTCAGAATATCACCAGTTGTGAACTACCCAGAAAAGAGATGCAAACTGCTCTACTGTCCCAGATATGGTATCAAATATGCCCATCTCATTTCCCAAACACCTTTTGGGAAGATATCTGAACATGGTATGGAAGCACTGAAAGGAAGGACACTTGCACCCATTCCAGTGATGTTTTGTGCAGATGAACATCACTGTGAAAGCTGTCACTTTGTCATTTGACTTTGTCTGGATCAGCATCCACCCACTGCTTCCACAGCCCTCCTTCAAGAGCTGGAAGAAGGATTTGGTATCACCTCCTCCTGAGAATGTAATGTATGTGCCTGTGCTCACCCAACCCATTTCTGTTGTGATAATCCAAACTGATGAAGCTGTAAATACCCCAAGGTACTGCTGCAGCTCTTTCTCTACTTTATGGCTTTTGACCTTGAAAAATGTTGCACTCCAGAATCAGCAGCATGATTTGGCTCATAAGCACATACAAAGACACGTGGGTTCTCTGATACAATGCAGGACTGAAATGACTGCAGCTACCAGACCTTGCTGAATTCTCTTCTAGTGCAAGCATCCATCTCTTGGCCTGTGGAAGGCTCCTGCATAGCTGTGTCAGAAGTGTTATGTGAATGGTGTCCAACACATAGACGTTGTTTGCAGGTTTTTTTCTGCTCACTGATTCCTCTTTGTCATGATCTACCCCCTCAATTTCTATACCAAGTGCAGATCTTAACATTTAAGATATTAAATGCTATTTCATATTGATATTTAATTTTATGTGAGTGTCTAGACAGATGCACACTTCTGCAGAGCACTGGTGAGAAGTTGCTGTTGTGCCCTGTGCCTCCACTGGGACTCCACAGCTCCTCTCATTCTATTCTTGGGAGCTTGCTGGTTGTTCAATGCTGAAAAGACAACTCTTTAAATCTGTGCTGACCACTATCCTGTGATGTATGTGTTACAGAACAAAATACTTCAGAGTTTTCCAGTCTTCCAAGTGTTTCTGCTCAGAGGTGCCTACTGCTGAGGATGCTGCCTGATCAGTATTTCTGTGACCCTGTCACTCCACAGTCTCCCTAACAGAAAGGCAAACAGCTAGAGGGAAATGGGATTGTCCTTTTCCCTGGCCAAAGAACCAAAATACATTCACGTGCTTTATCTTATGATCAAGACTGAGAAATGGTGCAAATGTGGGACAAAAGCACTAAACTGCTCTGAAGTTCACCTAGCAAAATGGCTAAGAAGGGGGAGTCACCTAAAAATTCTCTAGAACAAAGTGAGGGATTAGGAGGGGCCAGTGACTGGAGATGAAGAGCTTTTCTAGATTATTCTTGTGGAAAAATGAACATTTAATTCAGTGTCACATTAATGGTGCAGAAGTAAACTGTGACTGCCTCTGGTGCCAATCACACCACTAATCTCTATTCTTTCCACCAGAAACAAAAGCATGAGTGTTTTTGCAATGAGGAAGGCAATGGCACTCACTTGGCATTTACAGCCTAGTAAGGTGAAGAAATGGAACTGATGACATATATATATAAATATATATAAATATATATTAAAAATCTTCCTCCCTTCCCCCCTTTTTTTTTCTACTTGCTTTCCTCTAGGGAGCAAATGCAGTAAAAGGTCCTTTAGGGACTGAGGGCACTCTTGTTCGAGCTGGTACCTGCTAATTTGTATTATTTTTAGCTCAGAATGACTAAAGGACATTGTCAAAACTTGTTTAAAAACCAACTTGAAGACTTCCATTTGCCTGTTTTGAAATGATTCATAAATAAGAAATGGAGTAAAAGAAAAAAAAATAAATCAACAGAGCAAAAGAAGCAATCTGGTAAAATATTGAGTATTAAAAGATAGTGAGGCCTTAGCAAGGTGTAAAGGCACAGACTTTAACTACTTGATGAGTAGTCTGAGCCAAGTGTCAATGTGAAACAGGGACTTCTGGAAGACAAAACACCCAATTTTGGCAGGTGGAATGTGGGGAGGGCAGTTCACTCTGCCTCATAAAACACTCTGGCATGAGCTCAGAGAATGCCTCAGAAACAAGTAAAGAATTGGTTTTTTTGAAGCCAGTGCCTTCAGCCTTCAACCTCCTTGGCAGCCCCTTGTCCAGGTGCTGAATCTACACATAAAAGTCACTGGTACCCTTCTGATGCAATGGCACCTCAAAAACAAAAAAAACAAAAAAAAAACCAAACACTCTACACAGCAGCATTGTCTCCTACTTCACCCTTTTCACCCCAAAATTGAGACAAACTCTATCTGCCTGGGTGTTGTTTTACAGCAGTCAGTTCCACAGGTGACCAAACAGTGGTCACTCCTTTGTTTCTGCTTCTCTAGTCTCATCTCCTGCTTGGCCTGTGCATTTCCAGACCACTCAGATTGAGAAGCTGGTGTGTGGAGATGGAGTTACCTCCACAGACAACTACCAATCCCTCTTATTCTGCTTCTAAATTTTGGAGAGATGATTGTCTTGCAGATTCTTAGCTCCCAGAGTGTTTCTGGACACCCTTATGGTACATGGGGAGCTTTCAAAGGGTGCTGGAATAACAATATGTAATGAATACTATCTACAAAATATATTCAACTTAAGTCTTGAGGAAACTGGTAAGATACATAGAAATAAATCTGCTTAGTTGCAGCATCTTTGAAGGGATGCTGTTCACAGACAGCTCTGAGCAACTCTATTCACATCAGCTTTGGGAGGGAGTTTCTGAGGAAGCATAATGCACATGCCTATGACTAAAACATAAAGAAAAATCATCAACAAACCAAACCAAAAAACAATTGCCAAAATTCCCCAGTGATGGAGGAAGGGTCTCCCCTGCTATGGTGGTGTGGGGGGGAATCTCCAGACTGGCCTGAGTGGTGAGTTGTGATTGAGATGCAATTCTATAAGAAGGGAACTTCTGCTATAAAATGGAGAAAGAGTAGTGCAGAGAAAGTTGGATATGCTGCCTACACATGCCCAGATGATGACTCAGTCACTGATGCAAGGTCACAGCTCCCAGCACTGAGGTGGGAGTTGGAGCATGGAATTGGAGGTGGGTGAGTCCAGGGCTTCCACATCCCAGGCTTTGAGAAGATGGAAGAAGCAGCCAGCAATCCCCCAAGAAGATGAGACACCTTGTTCAGGGCTCAGCACTGACACACTCTGCTGAAGCAGTGAAGAGGGCCAGGCAGGGCACAGCCAGCACAAGGAGCAGTGCCAGCATCAGCAGGGCATGGAAAGTAGCCTAGCAGCTGGCTCGTGGGGGAAAACACCTCATACAACTGATGCTGTTATACCCGAGGAAGAAATTAAATTACCCTTTTTATTTACTCATTAGGGTTTTCTTTTCTCCTTTGATTAAATTTACTAGGCACCCAGTTCACCATTTTAAGTAGAGAATATGAGCATTTTGAGACTCATGTTTGTCTGCTAGTAGAAGCTCAGATGGGTATTTTTTATAGCAAAACTAAGCCTTAAATTTGAACCAAGCCCCTGACAGCTGCTGGTCAAGCCCCATCTTCCAGATTCTCAGAAGTGGGATCACTGAGGGGGATGTCTGTGATGACTGGGAGTAGGTTGCTGCTCACTGCTTTTTCAAGGGGCTGGAGCTCTTTGCTCCTGTCAGTAATTTAGCACAGGCATTGAGGACACAAGATTGCTTTTTAATTCTCTCTGTTACCTCTTTTGCAGCTACTTCTGCCCGTGCCTGACAGAATCTCTCAGTACAAAACTGAAAACTAATGTAACAAGAGCATCATCACAACAGCACAAAATGCCAGCCAGTACCTCTGCCCTTCTTCTGGAAGAGATCTGACTGCCCTGGGAATACAGAACTCAAGGGCAGGTCAGGACAGATACACCTTTAAAATTGATAAAGACAAATTTTTATACCTCCCTGAGAATCACAGAATCATTTTGGTTGGAAGAAACATTTAAGATCATCAAGTCCAACCATTAACCCAGCACTGTCAGGTCACTCAACCATGTCCCTCAGAAACATGTGGATTAAGAATAGTTTAAGACACAATGTGCCCCTCTGGTTCATATTCTATCTCACCCTTATTCTCCAGAGTAATGCCAGTGTAATGAATGTGAATTGGTGTCAGCTGCCCCCACAGCCAGCACTGCATCAGAGGGCTGCAGAGAGCATCCAGCCAAGGGCTGCTGGGGAGGGGACCAGCAACATGGGGCAAGTCCCAGCAGAATGGAGCTGTGAGCAGCAATACCTGTGTGTGTGAGAGCCAGAGCACTGTCCTGCATTGCTGCCATCTGTTCCACCTGGAGCAGTCCTCCCTTGACTGGCTGTAGGGGGAGCAGCAGGACCATTAAGCTCAAATTGTATTTTTTATTGCAAACTCACTCTTCACAGTTCTAAACAAGGAGACTTGTACTTCTTGTAACTGTCAGACTAGGCCTCTTCCCAGATATATTCTAAATATTTTTTGCTGAATAAGTGTTTTCAGTACTTGCCTGAAAAACAGGCTTTCCAAAATCAGAGCAACATCCCTTCTCTGCTGAGGGGTCTCAGACTGGAGGGTGGAAACCCCACTCTTGCTTCCCTCCCCTGTCTGAGACAAGCTGACTGGGTAGCTCAGGAGTAAGCACCAGCTACAGCATAGTACAGATAGGGGAGCTCTTGAGATGCTAAACAGGGAACAGCTTGTGTGATTGAATATTAAAGGGATTGGAAAGAGACCAAACATTTTTTAACAAATTAGTGGTTGAGGAACTGCTTTAGGAAACAGAACATGTGGATTCTACTATTTCCCCTACTAAATGTATTTAAAAATCAACAATAACTTGGGTTATTTTCACAATTCTCCTTTCATTTCATCTGCATGTTAACCACTGTAGTACTAATTGGAATTTATATTATTAGCAGTATGGGCCAATGCAAATCATCCAATTACTTCAACGGGTTTTGAATTGGGATGATGATCATGCTAAATCCATTTCCTTACCACATTCCAGTTCTGTCCAAGGTTTTTCTTGAGTTACTATTCATTGGATGAAATCTTTAATGGAGTGAAACACATCTAAATGTTGTTATTCAAGTCCAGACCCCCAAGGGCTTTTAAGCAATGAAGGCAAAACCCACAAAGGGACTCCAGCAATGAAGGGTACTGAGCAGTTGCCTCCACAGCCAGGTCATCCATCCCTCTGGGGTGTCCAAATGCTTTGGCTGTGGATTTCCAAGTGCTTTTCTGATACCACTCTTCTGTCTAGACTTTGGAGATCCTGTTTGCAGAGCCAGTTAACCACATCTGACTGTGCTGAAGACCTCCTGTGGTTTCTATCCCCAGCTGCCCTTTAAATTAAAAGCATTTAGATGCATTTAGATAACCACTGAGGATTTCAGTCTCAAAGCTCTCTGAGGCACAAGTTTACTGCAGACACATACCAGGCAATGAGTAAGCACCTAAGAATTTGGCTCCACAGAAGCAGAGGTAATTCCAATAGCTATGCATGCTTCCATTAACAACTGAATCAAACATGAAGAGATTTGGATCCAAGAGATACTGATGTTCCTTCCTAGTCCCAGCTCTCAGATGCAGAGTCGTAGCACATCAGCAGAGAAAAAGGTCCATCACATGCCTTTGAAAGCTCTGGGTCTGTCTTGTTCATATGCATCAAAAATGAACTGAAGGTTACAACTATTTGATTTCATTAAACTCCAGGGCATGGAATTGGATGATGTTTCTACACTGCAATAGAGATGGGCTGCTGTGGTACAGATGGGGACCTTCTTCTCAACCTTCTCCTTATTCTCTGCTCATCTCCACCCTTCATTACCTCTCCGTTATGCAGAGAAATCCTAGGAGAGTTCTAAAAGCTCCCACAATATCTCACCTCCAGCTACAGCACTAATGCCATTGACCTCCACAGGAACTGAAGCAAGTGCCACAGCAATGGGGCTGATGGGCATCCCCTGTCTTGGCTCTACCACAGGTACACGTGGAGGAAAACATGCAGGTTGGTTGGGTCTTGGGGGTTAGTGTTGCATGTAAAACTGCCTGGAATACCAGCAGTGTTTTGTGGAGTGTGTTGCAAAGCTGCAAGCCTTGCCCAGCCCTATCTTGTGCATGTTACTGAGCTAGTTAGCTTAAAAATGTCTTCTGCTATTTTTATGTTGCAGATGGAGCTGGAAAGAGCAAGCATAGCCCTAATAAACTCAGTTCATGGTTAGTGGATTGTATTTCCTCTGCTTTCTAAAATACAAATAAATCAATTAAAATGGCACTACTGTGTCAGTGTGTGTACCTTTTGAATTCCAAGCTCAGGGTATTACTCTAAGGCAGTAACTCAAGAAAGAGCAAGATTATTAAAGTAGATGATGATATTTAGCCTGTCCATATGCAGGACTGCAACTTTCTGCTGATGGAATATGCAATGAAGCAACTGAATCAATGTATTTTTCTCTCTTGCATCTTAATACAGCTATAGTGCTTCAGAAGTAATTTTATCTTCTTGCTAGAACCACCTCTACTGGGAGCAAAACATCAGTTTTTTCTGTTTCTACTTCTTCTCAGTAGAAATTCTGAGCCTTAAAGCATTATCTCCTTCCAGCTTGCTTTACATGTACCACAGTACTTCACACTCAAAGCATGTGAGTCCCTACTTGGTATCTGGGAAAAAAAGACCATTTTTAGGCTCGACTCTGGCATTTTTATTGTGCTTATATAGACAAAATGTCCACTGGGCTGACCCACTGGAAAAATGCAGAACTGGATCATACCTACAATGTGACAACCCAATACTGCAGGTTTGCATGCCTTTCACCAGCTATAGTTCCTTGAGGAATTAAGGTCTTCTACCAAGTTAAAAAATAAAATAAAATTAGTCTGAATATATTTTGCTGCATATGAGGGAAGAGATTACCCCATGGGATGAAAATCAGTCAATACACAGGAATATAGGCTTCAGGTTGCAGGATACAGACCTGATGAACCTTTCAACACTGGCAAAATTCACTGGTGCAAAGCAAAAGCCAGAAAGGTATTTTCTGCAGCAAGGTGAATTAAAAAGGACATCAGAGATGAAGCACCAGTTGCAGACAGGAGTGATGCAGAAATATGAGGGAAAAAAACCTTTCACACTGTCCCAGAGTTTATCTTCACTCCAGCCTTTTGCCCTCACAGATGCTGAGTGGTACAGCTGGACTCTAAAGGACATCTGCAGTGTAAGGTAGAAATATCCTACCTAGGAAAACTGCCTCCAGCCACCTGGCTTCAGCTTGCTGGAGGATCCCAAGACAGTGGGCACCATCCACAGCCATGGGTATAAAGGTTTCAGCAGCTGCTGAGCCATGGGGATGAGCCTCTGAAGGACCACAAAAGACCAGAGGCTAAAAGGCTGGTTATTTCATCTGGTTATTTCCAGGTCTTAGCTCTCCATGTGTAAATTTGTGAAAAGTCCCCAACTCAGATGAGCCCTGTGGAAATAAACACAGCAAAGAATGGAGGCTATTTGGGATACAGCTGCAGTGGGAGTCGTGCAACCAGCAAGAACTGGGGAAACTGCCAAACCTCGTGGATGTTTACTGCTTATGTCTCTGCTCAGTAGCTTTAATGCAGTGAACACGGATGCATAGACACATGGGGTGGCTTACAGGCAGCTGTTATTTCTTCACATAAAGAAGAAATATTTAGAAGAGCCAAGAAATGTAATTTCTCCCTTTCACAGGGAAAATTCACAACTTGTAGAGGCGAAGTGGGATCAGAGAAGAGTTTGTGTCTTACCCAGACCCCCAGGGACTGTGACTACCTCTCACATTACTGCTAAGGATTCAGTCATCCTGCTGTTATAGATGTTTTTAACCACTGCAGAAATGCTTATTTGAAGCATATAGAGAAGAAATATTTGAGAATTTAGGACCTGACTTTGAATTATCAATAGCAGTTTATTGCAATTGTGTGAGACACGGGTTAAAATTAAGGAGACCAGAGCACAAGCACACACTATGTTATGATAAAGCAAGACCCACAGTAAAAAAACACCACATGCCAAAAGGTGGGAGGAAGGTGGATAGGAAAAGAGAACCCATGATACTTCTCAGATATCCATCTGGCAAAGGTCTACCTCTAAAAAAACTTTCAAGCTGGAAAGTTAATCTCTATATTCACATTTGTGGAGAATTAGTCACTAACTAGCAGGAAATGAATCGATTTTCAATCTCAGCTTTTCTCTGATTAGATTTGGCCAATAAGAAACTGAATTGAGCTGTGGTAGTGCCATAGGTCAATACTCTAGCAGATTTGTTATTACCCAGTGCTAACAACAGCAACAAAAAAATCTTCAGAGAAAATTGTCACCAAAACAATTAGCACTGCTAGTACATAACACCATGACTACCGCTGATTAAATGTTATTTTTCTTTGATCTTCCTTAACTGAGCAGCAGCACTGGAACTCTTTATTTACTTTAAGTTTGGCACAGGCTTCCACTACCCCAGGGTCAGCGACAGCAGAAGGCTTTGACAATGTCAGGATCCTGCTGTGCTGTAGTTTTGCCCCAGCCTAATTACAACATTCTTTTTCTTGACACCATGTTATCTCTTTAGGAATCTAGGAACATACCAGATGGAGAATACATTGATCTGGGACATTTCTTTTTTACTTTTTTTTTTTTTCCCCTCCTTTTTTCCCCCTCTCAGTAAAAATCATCTGACTCCTTTTAATTTCTGAAAAAGGCTTGATTTTCCCAGTGGCTTAAAAGGTTCAGAGCTTTAACTTGAATGCTGTGCCTGCTGTGTTATAAAGTCCTTAGTGCAAATTTCCCAAAAGAACAGGACTATAAAAGCATCAGTAAGTGCTATTCCCAGCCAAAAAGGCATTTGAAACACAAGTTACTAAAGTCTGAAACAACCATCTTATGCATATACAGATGGAACTGCAGAAAAAAACTCTCATGCCTAAAATATCTGACTATCTCATATACTTATGTAATATGTTCTAAAATTCTTACACATATGGAGTTGTTATAGCCCAGGACTGCAGAAGAAGAAGGGAAAATGGCTATAGATATTATCAGAGTATCAGAGAACTGAGGATTTGAACCTCAAGATCTCACTAAGTGCTAAAATACAACATCCCTTTTCATGATATAGGGTGCAAACCCTGCTAATTCACAAATTACCATCAATAGATTTACTTCTGTGAAGAACTATCAATTCTTACTCCAGTGAACTTGGAATATCTTTTCCAGTTCACAGAACCTTTGGCAAAAGAACAGTTTAACATTTTCATCTAAGAAAGAAACCTACAAACTGAAGTCCAGAAAGTCCAAAAGACTGGAAGAAGAGGGAAGCTGTATGGTACCACCAGCACCTTGAGAGAGCTTGGTCTCCTGAGAAAAACATTGACCATTTGAGGACAGAAAATGGGAAGGGCTGACTGCCCCCAGTTAGTGAACCCTGCTGCTTGTTGCCATCATAGGTTAGAAAAGGGAACCTCAACCTGCACCTAGTTAAAATAGGAACACATATAACAGGATAAGTAACTGGACTACAGTCTTATTCTTAAGGAGAATAATAACAATACAAAAGGACTCCTTTAATAAACAGCTAACTCTGTTAAAGCTCATGGAGTTGAGTCCTTCAACACAGTGCAGCTCTAAGATTCCAGCTTTGTGAAATGTGTTTTCTTCCATATTTAGGCTTTCTGTTTTAACACAAATCTTTTAAAAGGCTAATTCCAAGACTTACAAGACAAATAGTATATAAAAATGTCAAAATATCAGCATTCTGCACAAAGGATCATGCATATATATCTATATATAGATATATTTGGATATATATCAAAGGAGTGGACTAAATTAGTTCTTGCTTAGAGATAAAGTATAACTAGACCAGGCTACTCAAGCTTTGTCCAACCCTGCCAGAGCAGGAGGGTTGCTCCTGCAGCCTGCCCTGGTATCAAAGGTGCTCCAGCCCCTGGATCATCCTTGTGGCCCTCCTCTGAGGAACAGAGCTTGTCCCTGGCCCCCATGTGGACATGGAGCCATTGACACAAACCTTTGAGTGCAACCATCCAGCCAGTTCCTTATCCACCCAGTGGTCCACCTGCCAAAGCTGTGTCTCTCCATTTTAGAGTCAAGGATGTCATGTGGGACAGTGTCAAACACCTTGCACAAGTCCAGGACAGTGCCATCCATTGCTGTTCCCATGTCAACCAGAGCTGTAGCTTTGTCGTAGAAGGCCACTGGATTAGTCAGGCAGGACTTGCCCCTTTATCCACTCTTTCTAGTATCAGACATGACCACAAGGGCTCATTTTAGAGAAATCTATAAACCTATTAGTATAAATTGGAACATGCTGCTTGTTCAATTCAGGCATTGCAAGCAAAAGGCAGAGTTGCCTTCTCTCCTGTGTTTGTCTGCTTAGCTAACTTAAATCATTCAGCACACGGTACCTTTTAATTTCAGTGTGTTTTTGACATGAGAAAACCACCACTGAGGCAAAAAAAAAGCTACAGTGGGCAGAGATCTATCTATCTCTATCACAAATAAATCTACAAGTTAAGAGCTTACCTGTCATTTGGTTCCTTTAACATCTTATAATTCTTCATAATAAATGACAGCACTAGAATACAGTAAGACCATTCAAANAAAGGACTCCTTTAATAAACAGCTAACTCTGTTAAAGCTCATGGAGTTGAGTCCTTCAACACAGTGCAGCTCTAAGATTCCAGCTTTGTGAAATGTGTTTTCTTCCATATTTAGGCTTTCTGTTTTAACACAAATCTTTTAAAAGGCTAATTCCAAGACTTACAAGACAAATAGTATATAAAAATGTCAAAATATCAGCATTCTGCACAAAGGATCATGCATATATATCTATATATAGATATATTTGGATATATATCAAAGGAGTGGACTAAATTAGTTCTTGCTTAGAGATAAAGTATAACTAGACCAGGCTACTCAAGCTTTGTCCAACCCTGCCAGAGCAGGAGGGTTGCTCCTGCAGCCTGCCCTGGTATCAAAGGTGCTCCAGCCCCTGGATCATCCTTGTGGCCCTCCTCTGAGGAACAGAGCTTGTCCCTGGCCCCCATGTGGACATGGAGCCATTGACACAAACCTTTGAGTGCAACCATCCAGCCAGTTCCTTATCCACCCAGTGGTCCACCTGCCAAAGCTGTGTCTCTCCATTTTAGAGTCAAGGATGTCATGTGGGACAGTGTCAAACACCTTGCACAAGTCCAGGACAGTGCCATCCATTGCTGTTCCCATGTCAACCAGAGCTGTAGCTTTGTCGTAGAAGGCCACTGGATTAGTCAGGCAGGACTTGCCCCTTTATCCACTCTTTCTAGTATCAGACATGACCACAAGGGCTCATTTTAGAGAAATCTATAAACCTATTAGTATAAATTGGAACATGCTGCTTGTTCAATTCAGGCATTGCAAGCAAAAGGCAGAGTTGCCTTCTCTCCTGTGTTTGTCTGCTTAGCTAACTTAAATCATTCAGCACACGGTACCTTTTAATTTCAGTGTGTTTTTGACATGAGAAAACCACCACTGAGGCAAAAAAAAAGCTACAGTGGGCAGAGATCTATCTATCTCTATCACAAATAAATCTACAAGTTAAGAGCTTACCTGTCATTTGGTTCCTTTAACATCTTATAATTCTTCATAATAAATGACAGCACTAGAATACAGTAAGACCATTCAAAGGGATAGTACCAAATACTTTCTAAAATCTGCAGAGAACAAGTTACCTTTAATTAAAAATTACCTTCATCTAAAAAGGTGAACAAAAAAATAAGAACAAAATAGATGCATCAACATGCATGCTTAAAAAAACATTATCCATGCCCATTCTTCCACCACCAGGCTGTATGATTGTATGCAGTATTTGTCACCATTATAACCATTGAAATTTCAATAACATAATTAAGAGTCAGCTGAAAAGACACAATAAAAAGTGTCTAAGCAATACACTTTTCTAATCCTGATTCCTTGCTGTTTTATTTATCATGCAATCTTGGTGTAGTTACACGTTCTCCTTCGGATTAAGCTACCCTCTGTGCACCAGATAGAGTGAAGGTATCTGCACCACTTGAGCTGCACATAAAATTCCCAGTGTGACAAATGTAAAACCCATCTCTTCACTGTAGTGGTGAATGCAATTTTGTTTCAAATCAGATCCATTGAATTATTCCTCTCAGCTACACAAAAATCTCTCAAATCCTGAAAGCCCAACTAAATCCAATTGCAAGCAGCAAAATACATCTATTTATATATGGAACAAAGTATAACTAGAGTGATGTATCAAAATCAATGTTTCCCATTTATAAACATTACCTCAAAAACATGCTCAAAAATGCAGACTGATGCATTTTGAACTGCCCAACAATATAATTATGGTAACAGCTCACAGTGGGGAACAACTGTTGCTTTTCCACACTGACTAATGAATATGAGTAATAGATTTGACTTTTTCCCCCAAGTATTCTGGTAAACATGTTAGATAAATCAGGTTGTAGGCTTTCATGAATACACAGCAACAGCTACTCAGTCCTTAGGAAGCACAGAACAATACAATAAGAATAATAATGGCAAAAAAAAAAAAAAAGGGTTCAGTATTTGGCTGAGAATTCGAAGGAGAATTAATCATACATGCCCTTGGATAAGTTAGTTCTCTTATCTTATGAGAGCAGCAGATCGTATAATCTTTAATATTCCTGTACCTCCAAGTCAATAAAGATGAATAAAAAGCCCTGTAGACGTTAGTGTTTGAACAATAAACTATGTAATCATGCTACCAACTGCTTTCCAGAAGGATGCTTCTTTATGGTTGCCAAGAGGGATCCTCCCAGGAGCAGCATTCTTGGTGTTGTTGTCTTGCCAGTTCCCAAAATGTCCTTTTAAAGGTTGCAGATGAGAGATAAAGCCTAGTTCCTGACATACCTTCTCTATGAGCTGGCTGTGCATAATAGTCTCTCAAGATGACTTATTTCTAGAGAAAGAGCAATGACATATATTGCAGGTGGATTTGATAGACTCATGTTTCATACCGGATGTAATTAAGGATGAAAAATAATGAGCTAATTCTCTTTTGTTTAATTCTCAAACTAAAATAAAAAAAGAAATAATTAAAAAAATCAATGTTATGAGAAGCCAAGAATAAAACAAGAAAGCATTATCTCAACTGGTTGCTATTATCACAAAAGTAACAGGTAGGTATCTTCTCTAGCATGAAGCTAGAATTTGTCCTCTTATTGCACTCCTTTCTCAACGAACTCCTGGCTTAAAGGGGCTTCTAGACAATCACAGGATTTTTAAACCTCTAAACACTTCATAAATCATCTGTGAGAGGCATTCAATGAACAACACCTCTCTTAGGGCAGCTGTCTCTAGAATGCACCTAGTTTCACAGAGACTCCACATAACATTTGATTTAAAATTTATTACAGAGTTGGCATTTTGTCTGGTTTAGAATTCATGCTCTCATAAAAGTAGGGCAAAGCCCCTCTTCTCATAGTGTGAGATACTTATAGAGAGGTGGCAGCATCTTCATCAATAAGGTTACAAACACATTTCCTTGTAAAGAAGTCTCAAATTCTTTGCACCTTTCCTCAGTGGCAGCCAAATACCTCAGAGTGATAATACTGCCCAGGAAAAGACCTTCAACCAACCAGCCAGGAAATTCAGTTTCTGAACCAGAAACACAGAAGAATTGTCTATAGTCCCTGTTAAACAATCAGAGAGAAGAAACTAGGAATTTGCCTTAGACAAGACCCATCTGAAGAAAAATAGTAGTGTACCAAGCTAATAGGCACCTGTGCTTTATAGGGCTGTCAAAATATGGAGAAGCTTCTTTTGCAGGCTGGGGGGTCTACAGTCCAACTACATAACACACCACCAGCATTTCTTCCTGCACCTGGGATGCAGCCCAGAGGATACACAGTCCAGCTGCCAGGACACATTTAGCAGCATCCTCTGCAATGACCCCAGGCAGAGACAACTCAGGAGAAAGAAGGTAAAAACCTTTTGCAGGTAGCAGCAGTATTTTGACTTGTCTGAGTATGCTGGAGAGAGAATTCTGAAAGCACTGGCATCTATGAAGGTCAATCAGAAACTGCTTTCTGAGGTAACCCTCCTCCCTTTCTTCAGGAGTGTTGGAATTTGTCTGTACCTGTGATAGCTCAGTCTCCCCTACTGGAATGTAAGCAGATCACCCACTCTTAGGAGTTCCCAGAGCCCAGTGGTAATTTTACAGAAGGTTACTCAGTGTCAAGGCTTTGACTCTCTTTATTTGGGGAACAGTGAGAGCACACTCGAAGCAAGCACAGAAAAAAGGTAGATTTTTCACAGATATCCAGGTATGAAGAAAATTGTCTAAATTAAATCTAAATAAATCCCTGAATCTTTTATTTACCAGAGTTCTGACTGCCACTCAGCTGTGGACAGTCCTGCTATCTAATCGGTACCAGAGTACCTACATCTGTCATCTGTGAATCTATCATCTCTATTCTGGTGGCACTGTTTGCTGTAAAAAAAATTTCTGAGCCAATGTGTTTAAATGTTCTGTCACGTTAAGTTTAACAGCCAGCCTGACAAACACCAATTCCAAGCTCATTGCTTCATTCTTCTTCATCAACAGAAAGAGAAGCTGCATCTTGATGGGGTAATAGATCCCAAGACAGGTTATATATCCCAACAGCAGGCGTGACCTGAACCTCATTCCAGGTAAGCACTTAATGATTTCATGGGTTATGAAGGATTGCATGACTATAGGCTGAATACATGAATAGCTCAGAGAAGAAAAGGTTTTTGTTTTTTTGTTCTCAACTGAAATATAAAGTGCTGCTTTCTCACTCTGTTTTTAACGATGACATATCTATAACCTTTCAAAATGTACTAATGAACTAGACAAGTGCTGTTGCATTTCCAGTGAAATTAATAAGTATCTGCAATTTACAGGAAGCTATTCAAACTGCTGATATGAAATGACATGGAGAGAAAGAGATGGTGTGGCACTGGAGCTTGAACACGATGCACATTTCAGGTCACAATAGCATGTGTTTGAGACCTGTCATGAAGCTGAAATACAAGTGAAGCTGTCGCAGTGATACGGTGACAGTACAGTTCAGCATGCTGATGAAGTGACTAAAATCCACAGTGACTGCAGAGCCAAGCTTTGAGCACATAAATAGGAAAGATGTGGCTTTGTTGTCCTATGAGCACATTCTGAGATGTCAGTCTAAAGCAATGAATGACCTGTGCTGTATTTATAGAGTGGCACAGTATGTTGAATTTTCAACTAAAATCTAGCCTTGATATTTCTATTGCTGCAGTGGAGCTATGTTTTCACAAGAGGGCAATGTACATTTTCTAACCACAGCAAACTAGTTGCTGTGTTTTTCCTTTGACAGATATCAACGCTCTCATTGCCTCGGGAGAGGTAACAATCTGTACATTTAGTTAGCTATACCAATTTGTAAGATGCGTGGTTAATAACAGGTTTTCAATTTTAAAAAGAGCTGTTTTCACACCTACAGAAATCAGAGTGATCCCAAAGTGCTTTGCTAACATCAGTCTAATCCCACGGCCTACCCACATGGGTGGACATCAGTGTACCAGCAAAGCAAGGCAACAAAAAAAACCCAGTTTGTGAGATTGTACATAAATAAACCACCTACCAATTCTATGACTTTCATACCTGACATCACTTTATTACTTTTTGGGTCTATCTGCTTGTGACTTTAGGGTTTAAAACAGTGTGGAATACTTGCTTTAAAACTCAAACTCACTCTCCCCAGGAAGACAACCACGGCATCCAGATGCAACCATGAGAAACAGCAATTTTTGAATGTTGGACATTGGCAAGAATTAGCATGGCTGAATCAGCCAAGGCTCTCAAGCCATGAGAGCAAACAGAGCACTACTGAGAGGGCAGGAGAATTGCTGGCTGCTCTGAAAGGCCCAAGAATTACAGTTTCCATGTAAAGCAGGTGAGATATTGGTTTCTAAATACCTTGGACTGTGAATCTGATCTTCTTCCAATTTCTCTGTGGAAATGTTGGGTTTTGGTCTTAGGCATTAAAAACAAGTGTCAAGGCCAACCAATGAGCTAAGATGTGGCTTTTATATCTGTGTTATGTTTCCAAACAAGTCCAAAGCATTTACTTAGTAATTCACATTTGAATACTGCATCATTCATTGCTTTACATTGCACTGCCTAAAGCCAAGTTTTCAGCTTTACTTAAAGATTGTCCAAAGCTGAGGGAGATTTTAAAGCATGAAGGATCTAGTAGGAGCTTCCACTGTGGGGAACCAGATTCATACTGCCCCAGTGTCTAACGCTGCTTAACATTTCTGGGCTGCTAAAAGCTAAGCAGCATCCAAATAAGCTTCAGGGAATTCTTCTTCTGGGGCCCTGAATACAGTGACTGTTTTCACTGGAAACTTTTATGACATTGGAAGGAAGATTCCCCCACGTTCCTTAGCTTGCACCACGACCCAGTAGGCTTGTCTTCCTTCTGCGTGGGGACCAGACACAAAGAGGTTATGGCACTGCTCTACGTCGAAAACGCCCTTCCACCAACATCTCTTTTCAGTTTAATTTGAAAAGAGAAGAGCAATTTAATCTTTCCTGCCTTTCACTTGAAGGTTTTGTTCTAAATGTATTTTGACAGAAGAAATAAAGGCAAAGTTTTAATAGAACTAACTGAACCACAAACTGAATTATGTATTTCCATTTGAGGCAACCTCACTGCTAATAACATCACTCTCCTTCCCCAAGCACGCATGACAGAATTCAAAGCATTTATCTGTTCCTTCACAGTATTTTGTATCTGGCAGGAGCTATACAGCACACAGAGCTCCCTCTTACACGTGTATGTGTCATGAGTCTCACTGGCTTTGTCCAGGAGCTGGGGTGGGACCATCTGAATTGCTGAACCAGTCTGTCTGGAAAAATTGTACACTAGCGGATTAAAATGCAGACTGAACCCTGGCAACATCCCTGCTTTGGATCTCTGCCTAGAAGCTTCTTTTCTTCATATTCAGTGTTCTCTGGAAACATGCAACAGCTTCAGGCTTTCTGTAGAACCCCCACACCAACAATCTTCTCCCAGAATGGAAGCACATGTCAAGGCAGAGTCTAAACTGCATTGACAGCCTGAAGCATCTTTATTTTCCAACACTGGGACTTGCTTTGGTTCCCATCTTACAGAAATGACTGTAGTCACCAAGCACCTTACTAATCTGGGGTCAAATCCTGAATAGACACCTTGCTTACAAACTTGTTCTTAATTATCCAAACACCCACCAAAAGCACCAATAAAACAAAGGCATATTTTATTTTGTGACCACATGAAAGGAGATTGAAAGAATTTACATCAGTTGCTAAACATATGCTCTCATGACCACCACTGGATTATTAGTAGTGACCTAGTTATAAAAAGCTTTGATCTTCTTACTCCTGGGTTATTATCCAGTTTCTAGATCTCTTAAGGTCAATCAGAGTGAACAAAAAATTAGGATAGGTGAAAACTGTGTGCAATATGAGACAGAGGACTATAGAATATTGATCTCCAGATGTTTCACTGAATAAAGCAAGCAGACAACAGCAAAGACAATAAGAGCACGTCAGAAAACAGCATTACATTTCAAAGAAATTTAGGGGTTAATAGCTTGAAGTAATGAGATATAAAGTCTTTCACATGTAGGTCACAAGTTTTAATCCAGCTCTGGTCATAGCAAACTCTAGTCATTAATAATTGACAGCTGTCTGGCAGTGCCATAGAATGAGATGGTGGTCCTGGCTTAATTACAAAATAAAGCATATAGACAGAATTGTAATACTGTTAAAAGTCCAGGCAGAAAGGTCAAGGACTGATTGGGCCTTGAGAAGAACTCTATCCTGTACTGAAAAGCTTCATTTTCTATTAGTGTCAACTCGAGGTATCTCAAGGGTAATAAATCGTTGTGAAGGAACCGAGGACAAAACAGTTCAAAGAGAGCTGTAGAAATTCTGCTGCCTTGAACTCAGATCAAGGGCCAGCTCCCCAGCTGGTGCTTCCACTGAAGTGCTAGAGCTACACCAGTTCACATTGGACCAGGCCTTCTCCCTGCTCCTTTCAACAAAGGCAGCACAGAAATCAGGACCAGCAGATGAGAGAGAATACGCATAGAGCCAGAGAGCCAGAGAATGAAGGCAGAGAGCAGACCAAGGCCATAAAAAAGAGGCTGAGGGAAGAAGGAGCTCCGAACAAGCTTAGAGGACAACACCAGCAAAGATGATCTTAGCACTGGGCCTCTCACACAGAATCCCCTGGTTTCCACATCTTGGTCCAGCAAAGAGTTTATTATGTATACTGTTGGTCCCACTGCTGTGTGAGGTAGGTCACAGCAGACACCTTGGGCTACAGGAACAGTCAACGTGGCCACATCCCACTAACCCATGCAGCCCCTCAGCCCAAGGTCTAAAAGAGTCACAGCAATATGCCAGGTGAGAAGTAAGGTGTGGAGAGAGGATGAAGTTGTAATTCACAGAGTAAGAATAAACAGTCCATGCAGAAACGGTGAATAAGATACAGAAGTTACTGCTGCCTTTGCAGAACCTTTGATTTACAATAAGAGAAAGTCCAGAAATCCCAAAGTCCATGTGAAATATCTGAAATGTCAGGAAGTGACAGATTATTTTACAGCTTGCAAGACAGGTCCCCCCAGCTGCAGATCAGATCAAAAGGCTCCTATTTCTGTGTTTAACTAATAAATAATATTTTTCTATTTTATATTTTTTAGTAAAGGTTAAAAATTCAGCTTCGATTCATAAGAACAAATGGTGATTTTTTTCTTTTTTTTCTCTAACTGTTCCTTTATTTTGTTTGATGATTTTATTTCACTTTGTCTGTCTCAATTCAATCTAGTTTCTCACATTCCCTCAACTATGAATGAAGAGAAGCAATCACCTTCAACAGGAGACTTGTCTGTCTTAAAACAGGAGGATACTGGGAATAAAGATTTCTGCTCTCAGGAGGTAATTGCTGGAGCTGCCATACATATAACTAGCTTAGACTCCAACATGGAAGAAGTTAAGTGAGCTGAACACACTCTTCTGTAATCAGAGCTACTCTTCAATCATTTTTATGGACATTTTGCATGGTTATTTTGTGTTCTGCCTTGAACAATGCACTTGATGCTATAACATGAAGCACAACATTTTTACATGTAGTACTTAAATTAGCTGAAGATCATTTGTTTGCAGAATTAATGAATCAAAGATGTGCCTAAAAAGAATAGGTTAGAGTTAAAAATTATGGCTTTAAGTCCTTCTTTATTTTCTTTTTAAAACTCCTTCACTTGCTTTTGGAACTGTGTAAGTAACACCCAAAAGTCATGTTTCCTATAAAAACCAGTGGTCTTTCATATTGTGGTTTAGAGTTGTGCAGATTCCATACTGATCATTCAAATAGCCTCTCCAGATGTTAAACAGGGACAGAGTTATCAACAGATAATAATAATAATAATAATCTTAATTAAAAATAATCTTCTTTATGTTAATACTTTCTTTTTATGTTAATACTTTTTACTTTTTAAATGTAAAAAAGTAAGCAATACAGAAATGTACTGAGGTAGAACAGCCCCAGGCAACAGTTCTCCCAATTTCCAGGATAATTCTGCTTAGTACTTTTCATCCAGCCATCCATCAAGCTGTAAGGTAACCACTAGATGGTGGTGCTGTATACCACACACGGAGCACCTGACACTTCTTCCCTGGCTTTCTCAGAAACCTCGAGGAAAATCAACACACTGTACAGCCCTCCACAGTGGTGTAAATCCAACAATATCCTTGATCCTTCCCAGGCAAGAGCCAAGGGCTTTTGCTACAGGTTGTTGTGTCACAAAAGCTGCATAATAGAAAGTCTTGACACTTTGGAACAATGTCATGCCCAATAGGACTGTGACAAAACCAAAATGAGACATTCAGGAGTTTCTCTAGACTTCATTTAATCACATTCTGCCCCATCATGCTACAGCTGCCTTTGTGAATTTGGCTCCATAATTGGCAGTGGAAAGCATTTTTTTTTTTTTCTCTTATGGAATTTACATGTTCTGCTGCTCTTCCTTTGAGCAATGTAATTAAAAGAACCTGCTTAACATAATTAATTTGCAAACAGGTTGGATGAAATGGGATTATATCCCAAAGGCTTTTTCAGCATGAAGTGAAAGTACTTCTTCAAATGTACTGTAATCTAGTGTCTCCTGTATATCAGTTTGTTGCATTTTGCATTTGAAAAGCTCTTCATTTTGAAAGGTGCTACATTTGGCAGCCCAGTTCTGAGCTGAGTTGCTGATGGAGACCTAGATGACACAGGTCATTCTGCAAACCAGGTCCCCCAGAGTATCCAGCCTCTGAGGCTGTGTAGTTAAGAGCACTTCTGTGTTAGAGTTTTTGCTGAAATCGACTTAACCTTCCTCAAAAATCTGCACCACAAGGTGATCTGAAACAACAGCATGGCATTTAAGATGTTGAAGGAAATATTACAGTCAGTCCTGCACAGCCAACCAGAATAATACTGAGGGAACATGGAGGGAGAAGCATCTTCCCACAGGGAAGAGCTGAGGACCTCCACTCCTGTCTGACCACTTGGAACAGCAGTTCCCCACTGTGAACAGCTCCTCTGATGGCACCAGGACCTGGCATTATTCCTCCCTCATGTTTAGTCTGTTCATAAGGACAAGGACAGAGAGATGGGTCCTTTAGTGCATGAGGGACCCTCACTGGCACCTGCTCCAGCTGAGCAGCTGACACATTGCCCACAACAGCCAGCACAAAGCACACCCTCAGGACCCTCCTGCTCCCTCCCTTGCCTGTGATGGGTTGCAGAGACAGCTTGCTAAGTGTAACATCCACAATTAGCTTCCTTTTTTATTATTTATTTTTAACTGAGAACCTGCAATGTTGATCTGCAATAGAGAGATTTTATATTTCTCAAGCTCCCTTCATGATAAACTCATTTCCAAAGAGTGATAATAAATAAATCGTTTACGGCATTAACAGCTTAGCTCTAGAGACTTTTAATTGCGATACAATCAGCACTAGCTGCTAACAACAGGCAAATGAAAAGCCCTACCCCCAAACTCCATTTGAATCTGATCACCCAAGATGAGAAAGAAAGAAAGAATATTATTTTATCATGTAACTCGAGAACAGATCATTTGGGTATTACAAAGAGGAAAGTACATTTATGACATGACACTGATGGACAACTGATGCAGAAAACATATTCCAGTCTCCTTTGGTGAAATCTTTCAACCACTTGAATTTAAATAGGGACTAACAGACTTGATGTCTGTCAGTTCCCTACTAAATGACTGATGTGTTGCAGTGAAGCACCTATTAAACTCAGCTATCATACAAACAATAGTCATTTAGCAAGGACATGATTTCTAATAATTGTATGATATTGCCTGCCATTGTAATATCTATTTAAGCCCTATTTATACTTCTTTGATAATCAGTTATTTTCTAACACAAGCTATAGAGTTTATCAGTTAGTGAACTGGGTGATGCTGCTTAAGATGCCACTGATGGGGAACACTTTGGAGGGAAGTCACTAGATTCCAGACATGTAAATCTAACAATGCTTTTAAAATGTGAGGCCCTTTGAGCAAAATCAATTACTAAAAAGAGCTATTACCTTTATTATTGAAGTCCTCTTCCACACACTATCACTGTACACATCACTGGAGTGTTAAGGGATATACCATAACTAGAATGCCACAAAAATGCACATGCATACTTGAAATCTTGATTTACAAATGTGTAATAGGCAGGAGGCTTTTTCAAGATCTGTATGTAAGGCTATTAAATAAAATTATTCTAGGTTATAAACAATAAAAAATGGTAAGACAAAAAAGAAGTAACCTATTTTATTTTAAATTATTAAGAGAATGGGATAGAAACAAGAACTTGATTGCTTCCATAGTCTTCATAATCTTGACTGTTTAATATCAACTACTTCATTAAACTGTTTGATAATTGAATTTCATTATTAAGTACAATATTGAGATATTAAACTTGTTAAACAAGAGACAGATAACCTCTTGAGCAGCAGACTTTTGAACGTACCATCTTCTTTCATTTAGGCACAGAGGAAAAGAGCTCAAAACCAAGCAAATACACTGCAGAACAGCCACTGCTCACGCAGTTTATTGATTATACACATCACATGTTGAGCCCTCTGCTAGCAACAGACGGGAAAATAACAACCACATCTTCTTGGTTGCATAACATCGTGGAGGGATAGCTCCCTGGCATCACTAAGTCTTCTTGATGGAACATTTTTTTATATACAAAAGGAAGATGTCTTTTAAAGACTAAGCCACTGAGAAGAAGACATGACCTTAATGGTACAAAACTTGCCTCAGAAGACCAGTCAATGGTTTACTTCTTAGTTTATTGGGTAGTTCTCTAGAGGACTTAAAAATTATTTTAGCAGCTGACTGAAACCATCATGGATTTTGGATTTTTTTCCATCTATCTAGAACTGTCCACCTGACTCTGACTTCTCCCTCTAAGTAGACAGTTCTATTTTGCCAGTAGACTGTTTTGCAGCAGGCTGCTCTTATTTTATCTGTAAGTGAAACAGCATTGGCAGCTTCACAGCACTCTTACTCCTTCAACACAGAACAGCAACTTGCAAGGACACTTTGGGGTGACAGTTTGAAGATGACAGAAACAAAAACTACCTCCTTTTTCTGGATCTGCCCTACACTCCTGGCTTCAAATGCTGCTGGTTCTGGAGTGATAACATAATCCCTGTGCCCCAGGGAGTCCCAGCTAGAGTGACTGTGAGCACAGCTGCCTGCACAGTGCCTGGCAAACACAACTCTCCACTGTCACAGTGAATGCAGTACAGGTTCTGCTCTCATGCAAAATCTGTGGATTAAGGGACTGATTCTTTTGCCTGGCTAACCCAGGGATGCATTCTCAACAAGGCTACTGAAAAAAAAATGCTAAGTGGTTGCCTTGACTGATGTCATAGAGATGTAGCTTTTATAGAATCACAGAATCAATTAGGTTGGAAAAGACCCTTAAGAACATCAAGTCCAGCTGTAAACCTCACACTGCCAAGTCCACCAAGTCCTTAAATACCACATCAACATGTCTTTTTTTGGCTGGTTTGTTTTTGTTTTATTTACAAGTCTTTTATTTCTGACCTATGATGCTATTTAGTCTTAAGTCTTATTATCATTTCAACTTCTCCCTGGGTATATTAGCTTAAATTCTTTCAGCTAAGTTAAAGCACATGAACCCAGATGAGAGCTTTAATGGAAGTGCTGGCATGAGAAGTAATCAAATTATTTAGAGGTTTATTTTTTTTTTCCCATGTCTTTTCTCCACTGGTGCCAGTAACACAATTTCTTTATTCCAAGTACTTTAGGTTGGCACCTTCAGGCATTGCTATTCAAGAAGTATTAAGATCCCTCTTTATGCACCATAATAAACATGAGAAAAGGTAGCCATACTCCTTTAGAGTAGTTAGATTTTCAAATGAGATAAC